>PVKE010014369.1:0-35063 GCA_004027555.1 Craseonycteris thonglongyai
GGTGGGAGTGGGCACTAGATATAAGGTGACGGAAGGGGAACTGATACTGAGTGATGGGCACATAATACGATGCATGAATGATGTGATGTGGACTTGTACATCTGTAAACTGTCTAATTGTTACCAACCAATGTAACCTCATCAAATTTAACAATAAATTAAAAAAAAAAATTAGAATTTTACCCCTTTAGAGGACCTTCCTACCTGAATTCTGGTAAATAATAAATATGCGATATATATATATAAACACACACACACACACACATATATATATATATATATATATATATATATATATATATATCAGAAGAGAGGTTGAAAAATTACTATAGCTATAGGAGGAATCAGTGCATGTAGCAAAGACAACATATCAATGTTTGCGAATTGTAGTACTGCTCAAGGGTTTTCACTATAAACCTTTCTTAAATTTCATGTAATAAAATATTCCTCTTCAAATTTCCAATAGGACACCCAGCTGGTACCCAACAGGAAATTGGAAATGAAAAATTACTAAGGGAGTGGTTTAATCTGAAGATGTAGATTTGAAAGTTATTTTCACAAAGTTGAAAGCTAACATACTGAGAGCAGATGTTGTTGCCACAGAATATAAAATAAAGAAGCTTGGCAAAAAATAAAATAAAATGGGAGTGCTTAGTTTTTCTGAAGCATGAGAGTGAGGGGGTTTATTCCATGGTTATTGAACAGAAGAAGTGATTGAAAAAAAAGTGATTTATAATTAAAAAAAAATTTACAATTATTAGAAATCTTCATGGAATTTTAAAAGCTATGTATAACCAACACCAGTCATATCATCTAGCCTATGCATGTGTACATTTTACAGTATTTATATGTTAATTTGGCCAAAACTAGATAGGAATTTTTTATACATTCAGTTTATTGAAAGGATATTTTGCTCTCTAATTTTGTTTATTCTTTTTAAAATAATCTTTATATTCTGAGATTCACCCACATTGATAGCACCATTTATTTATTTTCAAAGATAGATAGTATTACATCATCTAAAATAGATTATTATCCTTTTATCAATGGACTTTAGACCCTTTCTTGCATTTTTGCTAATATAGACTATGTTTCTTGAGCATTCTCTTGCAGGTGTTATTCAAGGGTTAAAAAATAGAAAATATTATGTTTGCATGCTATGTGTATCTTCACTTTCTTTTTTTTAAGATTTATTTTATTATTTTTCACAGAGACTGAGAGAGACAGAGACAGAGAGAGGAGAGAAAGAGAGAAGGGGGAGGGCTCAGAGCAGTCTCCATAGTTGTACATTTTCAGCTTTCTACATGGTTTCATTCCACACAGGTTAGCATGGGCCAGGTAAGGCGGGAATCAGGCCAGGAGTCTCCTGCATGGGAGGAACACCCACTCCCACCAGGGGCCAAACCATGGGGTGGAACTAAACTGGGGATCTCCTGCATGGGAAGCACACCCCCATTCAGCATATGGGTCCACAAAAGGCCACGGCTGGGATTTGATCCTAGGTCCCTGAAGCTACAAAACAAGGACTTAACCCCCTGAGACATCCTGGCCTTTCCTGTGTCTTCACTTTCAACTTTACAATATAGTGTCAAGTAGATCCACAAAATGAGTGTACCAATATTCATCTCAGACAACAATGTTTAAGAGTTCCTATTAGTCTTCATCTTCCTAGACTGTGAAGTCAGAAATTTTACATTTTTACCAGCTTGATGGATGTGATTTTAATTTTTTTCTGACGATTGAAAGGTGGAGCATTAAAAAAATATTATTTGGGGGGAGCCAGGATGGCTCAGTGGATTAAGCACTCACTTTGCAGCTCCGGGGACTGAGGATCGAATCCTGGCCCCAGCCCATGCAGAACCATATGCTGAACTGGGGAGTTCCCCCAATTCAGTTCTGTCTCTGTCTCTGTCTCTGTCAAAAAATTAATAAATAAAAGTTAAAAAAGTGTATTATTTGTTTTTATCATTTACATACACATTTGGAAGAACTTTATGTACTTAATCTACATGAGAGAATTTTTATTAATTACCATCTAAAACTAAGATATTTAAAGAAATTATCTTAGTTTTAATGTGATCAAAAATAGATATCTGTTTTATGCATTCACACTTGCATCCTTGTTTATTGCTTTTTCAATTACAGTTGACATTCAATATTATTTTATATTAATTTAAGGTCTACAGTACAGTGGTTAAATATTCATAGAATTTACATAGTAAAGTCCCCGATAAGTCTAGTAAATATCTGGTATTGTACATAGCCATTACAATGTCATATATTCCCTATGTTGTACTTTACATCCCTGTAACTACTTTGTAACTACCACTTTGTATTTCTTAATTCCTTTGCCTTTTTCACCCGACCTCCCAGAACCCCACATGCATTGGTTGTGAGATTAAAAATTTGTACAGCCACTATGAAAAGCGGTATGGAGGTTGCTCAAAAAAGTTAAAAATAGAACTATCTTATGATCCAGCAATTCCACTTTTGAGTATTAATCCAAATTAATCCAAAACACTACTTTGGAAAGATATATACATCTTTATGTTTATTACAACATTATTTATACTAGTCAATGTTTGAAATATACCCGACTTCAGTCAGGAAGGTCAGCTAAGTTTCCAGTTTCCTCAGAAGTGTCACAGTCTCTGGATTTAGGTAACATTGGCTCTATATTTTTGTTCCTCTACCCTTTGGTGAGAGGGCAGAAATTTTTGTTTTAGTCTGATTTACTTCACTGTCCCATGTGGCTCCCCAGATCTTCAATTATCTAAATAACTAATTCTTCAGAACACATTAAAAAAAATTCTCCAGTGTTTTCTACTTTGAAAATTGATTTTTGATTTACTTCAGAAAAAATGCTGAAATTTACTTTGGATTAGTATGCAAGTAGAGGGAGTATTGGCTGAATACAAGACAAAGATATTCGGAGTTGTAAGTAAGTTGTTTTAAGTGGCTATTCCATTCTGGCTGAAGTTCTTTTCTCTTACCACTGTGAAGGTGTCATTCATAGGCCATATCACTAATAGGTCTACTGTTAGTCTTAATGACCTTTTAAAAATGTGATTTTACCTTGTCTTCCTTTTTAAATCGTTATTTTTCTTTAGTGGTTTACACATTCACTACAATATGTATAAATGAGGTTATTTTTTTTGTTTGTTTTTGTTTTTTGTATTGATACTAATTAAGAGAAGTTGTGCTTTCTGAATCTAAATATTGGTTTATTAATCAATTATGCAAATCCCATTTAATCACATTATTTAATTCATTTATTCACATTTTTCACTCCCACCAAATGACAGAAAAGTAAACAAATCAATATTCATACAGCTTAGTT
The DNA here is from genome assembly GCA_004027555.1 of Craseonycteris thonglongyai. Lineage (NCBI taxonomy): Eukaryota > Metazoa > Chordata > Mammalia > Chiroptera > Craseonycteridae > Craseonycteris > Craseonycteris thonglongyai. Next base: position 3,340 of record PVKE010014369.1, read on the forward strand.
CAACATTCATTATTCTCTTTGGTTCATGTAAGGCCAATTGCTTCTTTTTTCTTTGTTATATTCATCCTGTTTAATCTATATTTCTTCCCACATTCTTCTCTCTATATAAAAAAATAATATGTATAAAGTTTTTTGTATATGTTCTTGCCAAAGTTATATAGATACTTTCTGTATATGGAATTTTTATTTATATAGATGGTATTATTTTATATATTTTTATTCTTTGTGTTTGCATTAGTTACTGTTTTCTATTACTTGTTTGTGTGATTCACCTAAAATATTTTTTTCATCTGATTTGTAGTATTCTGTGATACTTCTAATTGTATAAAATTGTACTTATACAATCTCCCTGTGATTATTTCTAATTAAAAATTATTACATGGGGAAGCCGGGATGGCTCAGTGGATTGGGCGCTCACTTTGCAGCGCCGGGGACTGAGGATCGGGTCCCGGCCCCGGCCCGTGCGGAACCGTGTGCTGAACTGGGAGCTCCCCTAGTTCAGTTCTCTCTCTGTCTCTGTATCTCTCTCTCTCTCTCTCTCCTCTGTCAAAATAAATAAATAAATAAAATATATATTAAAAAAAAAATTATTACAAATATTACCCCATTGAAAATCCATACCTTGGTCTCCTTGTGAACATTTTTTTTTAAACAATGTACATCCTGAAATTATCGTCAGATTGTTTTCTAAAATGTCATATCAGGCAGCACTGCCACTAACAGGGCATGACACTTTCTATATCTCTATATCTCAAAAATACCTTGGCATTATCATGTTTTTGTTTGTCTGCAATAGCAAAAAATGTTGAATGATATTTTATTGTTTCAACTGGCATTATTAAATTAATAAGTCTAAGAGCTTCTCTTCATCTTTATAAGGTGTTGGAGTTTCTTTTTATATCAAGTTTTAACTGATAATATTATCTGTCTTTTGAGAGTGCTATTTTGTTCTTGTTGAGGTGTTAATTTTTTTATTAATATATATTGTTGGGAAAATTTATTCCTAAAGATAAAACTTATCTCCATGTTTCAGGATTAGTATTTACATAGATGATAGATTCAATATGAAGGCTGCCCTTGTATTCTCTCAAAAAACAAAATATTTTTACCTTAGAACTCTCAGGTCAAAATTTATATACATTACAATTTTTTCCCAAAACAAAGATAGTTTTAACATTTTTTTGACAACTATAATGTGTAAGTAGATGTGTTTAGATTTTGTTTTGTTTGAATTTAATTTCTCTTCTTTTTATAGAACTATTACTAGTTTCATAATTTGGATAGGAGAATCTTTGATTTGTAAGGAAGTATTATGATTGTAATTGTCCTTAGTAAATATTATCATGGTAATTCTCATCTTACAGACTTATAAAAATATAATCAGTAGTAAATATTTAGAAATTACATACACACACACCCATGCTCACATAAGTATTTAAACATTATTTATTTTTTATTTTTTTTATCTTTGTTTTTAATATTTGAAGTTTGGATAATTTTTTAAATTAAAAAAAAATGAAACTACCACAATTGGTACTGATCTGGAGATGAGATTATAAGAAGAAATTCATCCAGTGTTTTTACTGAAGTATATTAACAAGTTATTCAGAGCAATGTAATATATTACATAATTTAGATATAGCATGAATATGTTTTAAAAATCTATTTGATTTTACTTTGAAATGCTTTTACATATTCTATAGTTATACTTAAAATATTGTTTATCTTTTTAGAATGAGTTTTTAATTCTATACAATTCTGTGCAAAATTCCCTATATAGATGTGTAAGATGAGCTAGTTGCTCTCTGTGAATTATTACACACATTGGAAATGATAATGTTCTCATAATTACTATTCCTAGAAGAAAGACACATCTTGAGATAACTTGTGTTGTTACAAATGATATGTGAGGTGAAATATATAATGTTTATGTACTGGAAATACCATTATTTTCTAAAAAAGCATTTACCTACTGTGAGAGAGTATTTTCCTTTGGCTTTATGATTTTAAGTAATGACTGTGAAAACAATAACGGCACAATCATTCTTTAGTATTTTCCAGATGTCTTGTCTCTATAGCATGTGTTTCTTTTGGGGCAGATTTAATGCGGACCTCTCCTCTTCAGCTTGGGGAAGGTTTAAGAGAGGTCACTGCATTATCTATCTAAAATTGAGTAGTTAATACAAGATGAAAAACGTAACCGAAAAAATTAAGCTTAGTATTAGATGGAAAGTCGGGATAATAGTGGATCCCTCCTAAGGCAAATACGTGGGCTTCATTTTTCTCTTTGCCATTGAATTTTTCAAATATAAGGTTTTTCTCAGTCAAACAGATATTCTCAAATTTATTCAAAGTACAAGTATAAAATTTTAGAAATAATATACTTTAGAATTATTTATAGATCTACTCTCATGCATTAGTGAGCATTCTTGAGATCTGGCCATAATCATATATAAAATATTTTTTCAAATATATCTAAATTATTTGTAATACACACTAAGAAATTGAAAAGTTATTTCATTTCTAAATGCTTTTAATATTTTATTACTTCAAACACAACACAGTCATGGGCATTTAAAAGTTATAAAAGATTACAAGAGTAAAAGTATATTTTGGTTTTTTTTAAACATGGAAATATATGAAAAATATTTTCACATTTCATAGCATATAAAACCTTCATAATGTAAAATTAGCTTATCTGTGTAAATATAACTAAGTAATATTCTGATATGCATAGTCATAAACAGTAAACTTGATCTGTATAATTATAAGCATAAAGGAATGAATTAAGTCTATTTCAATTTCTACCACTTGCTGAGATAACTTGTGCAATTTAATCAGCATCTCTGAGACTCCAGGATTCTAAATGAAGAAGAACACATCATCAACAAGCAGCTTACTGGGATGCTGGGATTACTTAATGGGTTGTGTGCTCACTTTGCAGCCCTGGGTTCCAAAGATTAAATTCCAGCCCTGGCCCATGCAGATACATATGCTTAACTGGGTGTTCTCCCAGTTCACCTTTTGCCAGGGCCCATGCAAGAGGCTTTTGGTCCAGTTCCTGCTTTGTGCAGCTCTGCCCCCAATCGTGGAGTAAAACTATAAAAAACTAATAATGTACAACTATAGACACTGCTCTGAGCCCTCCCCCTTTTCTCTGTCTTTGTCTGTCAAAAACAAAACATACAAACAAACAAAGCACCTTGCATTTCACTAAAGACTTAAGGCTAATTCCCAACTTAAATTTATATCCTGGAACCTGTTCATCAGGAAAATGAGAGAGAGATAGCGGGGGTGGGGTGGGGGGGAGGTGAGGGGGAATGCGGGGGAGAGAAAAGAGAGAGTAAGAGGAAATAGAGAGCAGACAAATAGACACAAAAGGAAAGAGAGAGACAGAAGAAGGAGAAAGAATATGAATGAGACTGGAAAAAGAAATGAAAAGTTGAATAAATAAGAATCATATACATAGAATGCAATTACGTAAACAAATGCAAATGTATTGATATGTGATAAAGCTACTGAGATTTTGTTTGGTATTTTGTTGTTGAATATACAGATTGATTAAAGAACTAACAATATGTTATTAACATGGTATATTTCAATATTAATTCTGATATGAAAATCTTTGCCTTTGTAATGAGTAGTCATATGACTACTGAATTGAAAAATGCATAAGAAATCCCAAATAATTTCTAATGGGAAATTACATTGTACAGTTTCTCCCAGAAATTATGAGTCTAATATTACAAATAATAATACTTTATACTTATAACATACAAGAAGGCTTTACATTTGGAAAAACCAGTTATGCATTCATTAATGCATGAGGCTTGTAAAGTGTCTAGAGCTATAAATACAAAGATGATGCTCTACTAACCATTAAATGGCTGTCTGTGTCTATGAGTTTCTGTTTCTTTGTCTTATTTATTTGTGCTTTCAAAGTATGCAAAGAATAATAACTAAAGGGTAAATAAAAAACATTTTTGTCTTAGTGTTAGAATCACTTTAAAATATTAACTTTTAAAACAATAATGAAAACAAGACCCATGAGTTTAAAACATATTTAGCAATAAAATGTATGTCACTCATAGCACAAAACCAGAAGGGGAGAAAATTAAATATAATATTGTAAGCCTCTAAAACACTGGTAAAGTAATTTTATGCAGAAAGAAATATTGAACTGCTTATTCTGCCAATCTTTTCAGGCTTGTGATAACTTTTTCTTAGACCATCTTATGAGAATCATAACATTTCAATCTTATTGTGTGTGTGTTTGTGTGTGTGTTTAAACTAATCTGTAGGATTGCTAAGCAAAGCAAGTATACAAGCGACAGAAGAATGTTGTCAGTGTAGTGTCCCAACAGAGAAACTAATACCTTTGAGCCAATGCCAATTCTGTGCTGTCATAAAAATAGTTGTCTTTACAATGGATGATAAGTTACTGATAGATCTGCTTTAAAAATCACTTTGGATCTGCAATATGCACTTATGTCTCAGATCACTTCAGTTGTCCAAATGATACCATTCACCTCTTCTGTAATTATATTCAACTCAATTGAATGTATTCAGTAGTTAAAACAGACACTTTAGGTTAATAACTTGCAAGTTTTAAAATTAGTGATTAATATTTATAATAATGTTTTTCAATATACTAATAAGTATAGTGATTTATATTTTTGTATTTTTCAATCATTACCTAGCTAATTTTTATAACTACAGTATAAAACCTTATTAAATCAAGTCTTTGCCTATAAATGCCCTTTAAAATTAAACAAAATTTTAATTACAGTACATTCAACATTTTTACTTTACACTTGACCTTAGTGTAATTTAGTGTTGGAATCTAGGAATCCAGGTCATTCTTCATTCATTAATACCTAAAACAATTTAATAAGTTCATTGAGTATGTGCATATTGCATAGAATCAAGCTTTGCATGCAAAAAATAAATAAATAAGGCTACCAACTTAATAATAAAATAAAATATATAGTGAAAAATTCTTAAAGAAATGTAACTACATTAGAAAATATTCAATACAAAAGAAAGCAGTAGAGAAACAGAAAACAAAAGACAGCATCACACATAGAAAATAAGAATTAAAATAACAATTCATCTAAACTGCACACATTTTTAGATTCCAGCCATCCTAATGATATATCAGATTACCTCACTGTGGATTTGATTTGCATTTTGCTAATGACTAATGATGTAGACATAATTATGTTTATTGACGATTTGTATGTCTTTTTTTTAGAAATGTCTATTCAGGTATTTTGATCATCTTTTAAATTGAGTTGTTATTTTTAAAATTACCGTACTGAGTTGTCATGCTTCTTTTTTTTATTGTTTTTGACAGAAAGAGAAAGAGAAAGAGAGAGAGACACAGAGACACAGAGAAAGACAAAGAGACAGGGAAGAGTTCAGAGCAGTCTCCATAGTCGTACATTCATTTTCAATATCGTTTTGTTTCATAGTTTAGCATGGGGCCACACAGGGCAGAAACTGGGTCAGGAGCCTCTCACATTGGAGGAATGCTCCTGCAAGCTGGGGGCCCCCTACATGGCAAGGATACAAATGTGGGGCCCCCAATATGGGAAGCTTGCCCCAGTGAGAACCAAACTGGGGGCACACCCCAGCTCAGCATATGGATCCCTGTGGACCAGGACCAGGATTTGATCCTTTGCTGAAAGATGAGTGCTCAACACACTGAGGCATCCCAGCATCCCCCTGTAAGTCTTCTTAGTAGATTCTAAGTATAGGTCCTTTAATAAACATTATTTACAAATATTTTCTCCTGTTATGTGAGTTGTCTTTTTACTTCCTTGATGATGTTCTTTTTTTCTCTCCCTTCCTGTCCCATTTTGTTCCATAAATTGAAGTTTTCAGTTTATTTTTATTATTTAATTTTTTTCTTTGAGTTCAGTTTTAATTTTTAATTAATTTTTAAATTATTTTTAATTGTTAAATTTATTAGGGTGACATTGGTTGGTAAACATTACATAGGTTCCTGGTGTAAAATTCTACATTGCATTGTCTGTGCATTGCAGTACTGCTTACCACCAATTGTCAGTTATCTTTCCATCACCATATATATGATGCCCCCTTCCCTATCCCTCCCCCATTCTTTCATCCACCTCCCCCTTTACCCTCAGGTAACAACTAAACTATTGACTGTGTCCCGGAGTTTTTGTATCTTTGTTTGTTTCAGTTTTCTATTCCACCTATAATTGAAATCATATTTTTGTTTGTTTGTTTGTTGTTTATTCTGACTTATTTTGCTTATTATGATTGTTTCAAGGTCCATCCATGTTGTCACAAATGGCTGTATTTCATCTTTTCTTAACATTGAGTAGTATTCCATTGTATAAATGTATGAAACATCTTTATCCAGTTATTTATGAAAGGACACTTTGGTTGATCCTGTGACTTGGCCATCGTGAACGGTGCTGTGATGAACACTGGGGTACATATATTTTTGCAGATTAAAATTTTCAAGTTTTTTGGGTAAATATCAAGAGAGGGATTTCTGGATTGTATACCAATTCAACTTCTTATTTTTCAAGGAATATTCATACTGCCTTCCATAGTGGTTGTATCAATTTATATTTTCACCAGCAGTGTATGAGGGTCCCTTATTCTCCATAGCCTCTCCAGCACTTATTGTTCCTTATCTTGTTGATTATAGCCATTCTAACGTGTGAGGTAGTATCTCATACAGACCATGGGTTCATAGAGGACTTTATGAACTTGACCTCAAAGACAACGAAAGTAAAAGCAAAAATTAATGAATGGGACTGTATCAAACTAAAAAGTTTGTGCCCAGCAAAGGAAGCCATCAAGAAAATAAAAAGGAAACCAACCAAATGGGTGAAAATATTTGCAAACAATTCCTCTGCTAAGGGGCTAATGTTAAAAATATATGAAGAACTCATACAACTCAACAACAACAACAACAACAACAAAAATGATCCAATTAAAAAGATTGTCAGAAGACCTAACAAGATACTTCACCCATAAAGACATACAAATAGCTAACAGATACATGAAAAAATGCTCAATACCACTAACAATTAGGGGAATGCAAATTAGAACCACAAGAAGATGGTGTCCTTTGAAGAACACAAGTTTTTACTTTTGATGGAATATACACTTTTTTTTGTCATTTATTAATTTGGTTTCATATTTAAGAATCTCTTGCCAAATGCAAGGTCATGAAGATTTACCCTCTATATTTGTAGTAAGTGTTGGTGAAGATGTGGAGAAACTGGAACCCTATTGTACTGCTAGTAGAAATTTATAGTGGTGTAGTCACTTTGGAAAATATTCTGGTACTTCTCCAACTACTAAAACAAGTCACCATATGACCCTCAAAACCCACTTCTAGGTATACATCCAAAAGAAATAAAAACTTATGTCTAACATAACTATGTACACAAATGTTTATAGCAATGGTATTCATAATAACCAACCCTAAGGAAACAACCCTAATGTTTATGAACTAATGAATAGATTACCAAATATAGTATATTAATACAACTGTGTATTTTTCAGCCATGAAAAGAAATGAAATACTGAATTGTGCTACAACATGGATGAACCTTGAAAGCATTATTTAAGTGAAAGAAGGTTATATAAGACCACACATTGTATAATATCATCAATATGAAATATCCAGAATATGAAATTCTATAAAGACAGTACATTAGCAATTGCTTAGATCTATGGAAAAGGGTGGGGAAATAGGATGATGATAGCTAATGGTTATGGATTATATTAATTTTAAGGTAATAAAAAATTGGCTATGGTGATTGTTGTACATGTCTGTAAATACAGATAAATCATTGAATTGTATACTTTATATGGGTGAATTTCCTGGCATTTGAATTATATCTCACTATAATAGTTGACTCTTATCTGGGGTTTTGCTTTCTGTGGTTTCAGTTACCTATAGTCAACTGAGGTCTGTACATATTAGATGAAACATTTTGAAAATAAGCAGTTCATACATTTTAAATTGTTCTGTGTTCTGAGTAGCATGATAAAATCTCTCATTTTCCTGTTTCATTCAGGAAACCACTTCTTTGTCTAGTGTATTTACATTGTATATGCTACCTACATATTACTCATTCAGTAGCCTTCCTGGTTATCAGATCAACTGTCATGGTAGCACAGTGCTTGTGTTCAAGTATCCCTTATTTCACTTGATAATGGCCTCAAAGCCCAAGAGTAGTGAGTCAACCAATTTGGATATGCCAAAAGAAGCCATAAAGTGCTTTATTTATGTAAGTAAGTTAAAGTTTTTAATTTCATAAATAAAGACTAAAATGTATGCTGAGGTTCATAAGATCTACAGTAAGGACAAATCTATCCATTAAATTGTAAAGGAGAAAGAAATTTCTGTTAGTTTTGCTGTTGTTCCTCAAACTACACAAATTATGACCTTGATGTATGATTTTTGTTAACATAGGAAAGACATTAAATTTGTGGGTGAAAGACATAAACACAAAATGTGTGTGTGATACTTTTTTTAGTTTAAAATATTCAGTAGAGTTCTTAGAATGTATCCCCTGCAGACAGTGTTGTAAAAAAAACCCAACAATTTAATTTTGCTGTATTAAAACAAACAATAGCTACATTTTCTTCTTACTAAGGCTTGCAAGAGCTTTCAGTTGATGGAAGGTGAGTGGTACCCTTCTTCATGTATAGATAGATGTAAATTCAATGAGAGAAGTTGGGTGCTATAACAAAGAAGAAAGATAAAATGTAGATACAATGAAAATGTACCAGAAAGTAGGACTTTGAGTGGGATTTTAACACATTTGTTATGATGCAAATAGCTTTTCCACAACATCTTAGTGTATTCTACAATTTATGTTCAAGAAAAAATGTTTGAAATGAGCATTATTTGTCAAGAGGAAAGATGAGCTTTAAGAGATGGCATGGAGATAAATGATAAATCGGTGTTGTGGGTTGTTTTCAGTTCAGAATAGAACAGAACATTTTCTTCAAAGAGCAATGCCTACCTTGTAAGGAGAAAATACTGAAGAGATTCAGACAAAGCTCTCAGAATAATGCTTAACTTTTAGTATGTACTCAGTAGTAGCTATTGTGTGATGGGGCTATCACGTGAAGATAGAAAGAGTTGTGCTATTTGGGTCAGAAGAGTACTATCAAAGACCATATTAGAACTGTACAGTATTGCTAATATCTAACAATTTCAAACTAAAATGTGCTGCTTCAGTATCTTAATGTGAAAATATCAAGACTTCTTGGGGATTATTTTAGAAAATTTGTCTATCAGGTGCTACTTAATCTTGATACGTTCAAAAATTCCTTGTGACTATAGTTGGGCAATTTTTTCAGTTTTATATCAATAGTAATTGCTTTTCTTTTCCTTGATAAACTTTTATATCAATAGTAATTGCTTACCATACGTAGCAGACACAGATGCTAATTTTTACACATGATGAGGTATGAAAACACAAAACATTACGTTACAGATTATGGGTGTTTACCTTCATGATTTCTGACTGGGAGCTCTGGCTCTCTGCTGCTGCTTATCAGCACAAGAAAGAATCACACCACAGATTGCTAGCCTGGAGAAAGATCAAAATTCAAAATTTGAAGTACAGTTTCTACTAAATGTTTATGTCTTTCACATCACCTTAAAGCAACCCCTCAAAAAAAAAACTCGTAAGTTCCTATCTTAAGTCGAGAACCATCCATATTTTCCTGTCTTTCTCTACAATTTTGGGAACAGTGGTTTTCTCTGTTTGTAACCTCATGTTTCCTACCTATCTAAGGAGAATTGTTACCTTTTCAGATTGTTCAGCTTTTTGCCTGTTAGGATGGGGTGGTAGCTTCCAAGCTTTTTACGAGCTGGACCACTTTTAAATCTCTTACTTTTTAAAATTTGAACTCTAAAGACATGCTTGCAATATACATTGGATACAGAAAAATGTTATAATAATTTTAATATTTATTTTCTCTACATATTTACTTATCTGATTAAAACCAATTAATCAGAAATCTATAGAAAATATATACATCTAGTCTAGTATTCCCCAGTAAAAGAACCAATAACGTTAGGTTTTTTCTATTATTTTTATAACAAATTATGATGAATTTAATAGCTTACAGCATCCTTTTATTATCCAACATTCTTATAAGTCAAAGCCTAGGCACATATGGCTCAAGTGTGCTCCACTTTGTCCTTCACAATGTAAAAATCAGATGTCAGCAGGGCTGTCCTTTTTTCTGGAGATTCTGGGGATCAGTCGTTTTCCATGTTTATCCAGGGTGTTTGCACTATTTGGTTTTATTGAAACTATATGACTGGAATTCCTCTTTGCTTACTGGTTATGGCTAGGGACATTCAGCTTCAAAGGGCCATTTGTATTTCATTACAGATGGCCCTTATACTCCAGTTTCAATGACAGCAATGACTAGTTAACTTTCTCTTATGCTTTGAATATCTCCTATGTCTTCTTCTTCCTAAGTCCCTTCTCCTTTGTTTTGTTTTTGTTTGTTTGTTTGTTTGTTTGTTTGTTTTGCATCTCTTTGATTGTTCTGCATTTCTTTTCTACTTTTAAGCGATCCTATGATTACATTGAGCACACCTGGATAATCAGCATAAGTTCTCTCTCTCTCTCTTTTTTTTTTCAGATTTATTTTATTTTTGACAGAGAGAGAGACAGAAGCAGAAACAGAGAGAGACAGAGAGAAGTGGGAGGGCCCGAGCAGTCTCTGTAGTTGTACATCATCAGCCTTGGACATAGTTTCATTCCACACAGGTGTGCGGGAGCCACACAGAGCAGGAACTGGGTTGGGGGTCTCCTACATGGAAGGTACAACCCCTCAAGTCAGGGGTTTGGTCAGAGAACCAAACCAGAGGCCTCCTGCATAGAAAGCATATTCTAGTTCAGCACATGGATCTGCATGGGCCAGGTCCAGGATTCAATCCTTTGTCTCCAGGCTTCAAGGTGAGTGCTCAATCTGCTGAGCCATCCTGGCTTCCTCAAGCTCTCTTTTTCTAGGTCACCTGACTAGTAAATATAATTCCACCTGCAAAGATCCTACACAGCAGAACCTAGGTTAGTTCTTGATTGAATAACAGGGCTTAGGAATCCTGAGAGAGGAGAAGGTGTCTTAAGAATTCTGCACACCACAAATAACAAATCTTTTAATTTTATTATTTCCATTAAAATGTCAGTGATTGATATAGTAAGCCATTTGCTGACTGCGAATCTAAAAGGTATTCCAAGTTGTTATAGGATTTATGCAAATAAACTCAATAAATAGTAGTGGCTAAGACTAAACACATTTTGAATTTGTAACTACATCACATGTCATTAATTAACAAGTATATTTTTTTACAGGGTTCTGCTTCATTTACTCCCTTGAAGTAAGAGAAATTTTCAATAAAATTAAAATTTGCACTTTTAATTTCACAAATAAACTTTTTCACATTCTGAATATATTTCTATAGGAAAAAGTAATTATTTTGGAATTAAACTTATAAAATGTGAAATTATTTATTAACTGTGCTCTAAAACCTTAAGATTTAATTAGTACCATCAACTTAGTATAAAATGTACTCTCCATTTCATTTTTCAAAATAAATCTGGGCATGTGAAGAATTAATTGACTTCTTTAAGCTCATACATTGAATCAATGACAAAAGAGAGATGATGTTTCTCTCACCTCTTTTTATCCCATGTGATAGACTACATTACTTGTTTAAGACAGCCAAGTATTTTACAACCTTTAACTGAGCTTTCAAGTAATATATAGACCTTCATAATAGGGGACATAATTTTCAAAATTTGTGTTCCCTTACCAATATGACTTTATCAGTTACTATAAACTAGAATAAAATAAAGAAGTTTTCTACTTTGTTTCATTATCCCTTGCTTAGAGGAGGAAGTGGTGATCCCCAAAGGGCTTCAAAGACTTTACAGAATTTCACAGGTATTAGTACAATGTTGCACACCAAAAAGCTATTAAAAACATCAATTTTATAATAAAAAGCAGAAAAACATGAAAAACATCATTAATTTATCATGAAATTCTCATTGGTTTTATAAATGAACAAAATGTCCTACAAAATATATTTTAATAGTCATTTCAAAAATAATTTAAAATGTTAATAAACTAAATATGCTGGAAGATTATATTTTGCCTTAAACATTTTAAAATAACCCAATAATTACCATCATTACTGAGAATAGCAATTATTTACTACTTACTTTCTGTATGGTACTCTCTTTAGCCATAATGATGAGATATTTATAATGTTGGCTTTGCAATTATAACACTGAAAATATAGGTAAAGATATGAAACATATACACAAAATTATTATTATTTAAATGTGTTAAAATAGCTTAGGACCAAAGGAGTGTTAAGTATGGAAATTCAGAGGAGAGAGTAGTTGCAATTCATGGTTTACTTAGAGCAATGATTCTCAAAGCACTATCCCAAGACCATTGTATTATTTAGGAACCTATTTAGGAACCTGTTAAAAATATAAATTACTGGGGAAGCCGGGATGGCTCAGTGGGTTAGGCACTCACTTTGCAGCCCCCAGGGACCGAGGATCGAATCCCGGACCCGGCCCGTTCGGACGCATATGCTGAACTGGGGAGTGCCCCCAGTTCAGTTCTCACTGGGGCGAGACCCCGGCCCAGATCCTGCCCTGTGCAGCCCCGCGCCCACCTGTGAAATGAAACAATGTGGAAAAACCAATGATGTGCAACTATGGAGACTGTTCTGGGCTCTCCACCTTCTCTCTGTCTCTGACTCTGTCTCTCTCTCTCTCTCTCTCTCTCTCTCTCTCTCTCTCTCTCATAAACAATAAATAAAATCTTTAAAAAAAATGTAAATTACTAGGCCCTATACTAGACTTATTAAATCAGAACTTTTAGAAAGAGTCCCAGCCATTTGTGCTGATGAATAGAAAAAATATATAAATAAAAAATAGAAAGTTGTGGCTACCATCAGAAAGAATTTAGATTGAATCTTAAGACCTAGAGAATTTTAACTTAAAGGTTTTGAAATAAAAAAATGTTGAAGATTACTCTGTAAGGTAGATTTATGTGGGGAGAGAGTAGGAACAGATAAAGGACACAGACATTTAGACTGATTTCCTTTTTTAGTTCTAAACAAGAAAAAAAAATCCAGATTATTTGTACAAAAGACACACATTTTGAAAGTGATCTATTTGAGAATAAAAGGTTTATTACATGTATGTAATGTTGACTGAAAGGCCTGTAGGGGCTGACTAATGGAGTTATGAGATAGCAAGCATAAGATAAGCTGTGGATTCCACATTAATATGCAAGAGCTTATTACCCACACAACCTTCCAGCATTTATGACAAAATAATTAAGAAGAGATAATTCTAAAGTCATATAGTGTTCCTCTATTATGCAGAGTAACTTAGCAAATCTTTCTCTCCTCCAGCTCTTAAAGCTTTAGTATATGAAAAGATTTTCCTCTCTACTAGCCTTATAGAGGTGACCACCATTGATATAATATTTTACAGAAAGTATCTTAGGAAAAAATAGTATGTTATTTTAATTAAATGTTATATTTCTATAAGACATTTTTAAATGATTATTTTAATTTTTGATTTGATTTATTTTACAATTCTTTTTATAATTTTTAAAAATTTAAATACTAGGCTATATATGAGACTGAAGTGAAATGTCTAAATCCCTACAGTTGTAACTATAAAATTATGAAAATTCTTATATAAGGTTAGTGTATTATCAAGTATTCAAAATTGTACACCTTTTATTAAAAATATTAATTATTTTGTTTGAGTTATTAGTTGCAAAGCTGTTGTATCAGTTGTGTGTTGACAATTTGCTTTTTCTGAAGTGTAGCATAGACAAGATAACTGGTCATACTACGTTCCCAATAGTTTAGTATATAAACAAAATAAAGCCAACTTTGGAAACTTATAAAAAGTTCCAAAGGAGAAGATTCTCCAGGAACATTTTTTAAAGTTGACTTTCTGAAACATTTTCAGGAACCTAAGAAAATGTTCTCTGAGATTTAACGTTAGTGTTATAGTTTATTGTGTTTTGAAGAATATAAACAAAGATTATATAAATAGAAAATATTAGTGTGTTACTGTCAAGTTTCAGTGCCAGTATTTGCTTTTGTAATTACAATAAAGCTGACATAAACAAGTTGGTCAGAAATAAGTTGTAATTATGTTTAAAAAGAGACTGAATCCTAAATGGTATGGTGTTTGGAACTTGCTTTATAGCAATTCACAGAGGAAAACAAAAGACAAGGGAGGAGTAGATAGAACAAGATGGCCATATGTTAATAACTGTTGAAATTGGGTAATTAATGACAATATTCTTTATATTTTGTATATGTTTGAATAGTTCCAAATTGAAGGTTTTTTTTATTTTTTTATATAATTTTTAATGTTAAATTTATTGTGGTGATATTGGTTGGTGATAATTATATAGGTTCCAGGTGTACAATTCTACATTATGTTGTTTATGTATTGCATTATGTGCTCACCACCCAGAGTCAGCTCTCTTTCTATCATCACATATTTGATGCCCCCTCCCTACTCCCCCACCACTCCTCGGCTCTTTCACCCACCTTCCCCTTTATTCTCAGGTAATCACAAAACTATTGACTGTGTCCATGAGTTTTTGTTTCTTTGTTACTTTCAGTTTTATATTAAAGTTTTTATTTAAATCATATAATATCTTTGCTGTTTATCTTTGTTCTGAATTTTTCCTTAGTATAGAATAGTGGTTCTCAATTGGGAGTTACTTTGTTTCACACAGGAGACATTGGCAATGTATGGTGGCCATTTTTCTTGTCACAACCAAAGAAAGTATGTGCTTCTGACATTATTGTAGGAACCATGGATGCTCCCAATCATCTCAGGAGACATAGGATAACCCCTAGCCCCAAGTATCAGCAGTAGAAACTGTAAGCTACTCTCATAGCATTATCATGTAAATTGATAGCTGATAGTAACTATAGTCCTTTTTATTTTTTCTCATTTATTCATATCCACTAATTGCTACAGATTATTGTTCAAAGGAGTTATAGAATTCCTTTATAGTTATAAGTGTTTTGCGTTAGAGAGAAAACAAAATCAATACAGTACACTTTAGAGAAAATTGAAACAACAAAATATTTATTTTTTATTAAGGACAAGATCAATGTCTTCATTTTAAAAACCATTTAATTTTAATGTAATTGAGGGTAGCATAGTTCCCTTTAACTCTCTATAATGTGAAATTTAAAATATTTGTGAAACTAACATGTATGACAGAAAAAACATAAAGGGCAATAAATCTTAAACATAAAATGTTCTAAAATTCCAGTATTACTACAGAGGTGGTAAAAAAAAATAATAAATTGATAAATGCATGTTTTAATCACTATGGTAACCAATAAAAAGTGATAAAAAGTAAACTATCATTAATTGAGAGAAAATGGAATAATCATAATAAACCAACTTCGAATTCTTAGAGTATAAATAGTATTATTTTTTATTCCTGCATGTATATCTGTAAGTGTATAAATGGGAGTAGATTGTGTGTGATTGTATGTACATACATGCGTATGCTTCCCACCTAAAGAGCCAGATAATGAAAATTTCATATAATGAAATCAGCAGTATTCTATCATTTTCTGTGATGCACAGGATACATAGTAGTAATCTGAAGGTAATTATGAATAAAATTAAAATTTCTTAAATAAGTACCAAGCTGTGGGGAAATAATTCACAAAATGTTAAGCCTTATCACATTTTGTAAGAAAGTTTGAATAAAAATATTTTAACAGAACACAGGTAATTTAATTTGAATTTAAAATACTGACTCTTTATTGACCTTCTTATTCTGAAACAGATCAAATAAAGACAATGGATATTTTAAAGTTAATTAGAATGTAACTTAAATTGCACTCCGACTCCTGCAAGTGAAATTTGCACAGGTGTAAAAGATAAACTAATATTAAATATTTGAAAACATAGTATAAATTTGTTACATATTGTGAATATTTATAATAGTCCAAGTTTTTTTTTTTAAGTTTTATTATATTGTTTGAGAGAAGGTGTGTGTGTGTGTGTGTGTGTGTGTGTGTGTGTGTGTGTGTGTGAGAAAGAGAGAGAGAGAGAGAGAGAGAGAGAGAGAAGGGGGGAGGTCCTGGAGCAGTTTCCATAGTTGTACATCATTAGTTGTGACATAATTTTCATTCCACACAGGTGGATATGGGGCCACACGGAGCAGGGAAAAAATTAAGGGCCTTCTACATGGGAGGTGAGAACCTTTACCACCATCATTTTGCTTGCCAGTTGTGCCACAGTTCAGTATGTGAAATTGCATGTGCTGGGGCTAGATTCAACTCCTAGACCTTCTAGTTGCAAGGCAGGTGTTCAATCTGCTGAGCACCTAGTCTTGCATTTCCAATGTCTTGTTCTTATTCCATTTGTCAAACCAAGGGATTTAAATTACTTAAATCAGTAAGTTTGGAATGAAATGTGTTTAGCCAAACATCCACAGAGTATAGGTAATACACCGTAGAACGGTATCTATAAAAATAGTCCAAGGCCCATCTAATGTAAGTTTTCTGAATATGTTTAAAGTAGGATAAGATCAGCTATATATATATATATATTTTTTATGTTAGGTGTATTAAGTGCATGTTCATCTTACTATATTTTCAACTAATGATGAGTTTATCCGGACATAATTCAACATACATTGTGAAGCATCTGTATAGGGAAACAAAATAGTAGAGCAAAAATCCATGAACGGCAGTGCTAAGGTAAGAAAACTTGAATTGTAATTGATTAATTGTTAGAGGCTAGATGTAGACAAATCTGAGTGTTAAAAATTCCAGAGTGACCTAGTCATTAAGGTACTTGATAATGTGAGATTTACATCTGAACTCAACTGGATTCTTACAGTAATTATCAAAGAAAAATTTACTTACATAGGTAGAGGGGACAAGAAAATATTTTGAAACGTGCCAGCCCCTTCGGTTCTTAACAAGACCTGCCCTCTGGGGAAACTAGATAAGTACAGACCTAACCTACTGCATTATTATGAGAGCACAACTGACTTAAGGGGTAGGGAAACACTTGTAAAATTCATAGTCCAGAAGCATTAGACACTAAAATATTGAGATCTAATCATAAGACTTTAGAATACTTTCCCTCCCCATATGCATTACCACCCTATTACTAAAGGCCTATTTATAGTGGTTTATTTTACCTGGTACATCATTTCCATTATAAAAAAAAAATTATGAGACATATCAAAAGGCAAAAAACAAAACAAAACACACACACATATATATATATATATATATATTATCACTTGAAAAGAGAAATATTAGAACCAAACATGGCAAAACACTAGAATGATCAGACTGGGAATTTAAATAAATTAATATGCCAAAGGTTTTAATGAATAAAATTCATAGCATGCAAGAACAGATGGGCATTGCAAGCAGAGGGATGAAAATCCAAAGAAATAACCAAAAAGAAAAGCTAGAAATTAAAAAAAAACAATAACAGAAATAAAGAATGTCTTTGTTGGACTCATTAGAGGACTGGACGTGACTGGGGAAATAATCTCTAAGATACAGGATACCTCAAAGTAATCTTTAAAAATAAAAATGTAAAACAGAACAAAGGGTGAAAAAAAAATTTCCAAGATGATGGGAGAGCCACAAAATGCATAACAAGCATGTAATCAGATTATTAGAAGAATAAAAAAAGAACAAAAGATACATTTAAAATAACAGTGACTAAATAATTCACCAAATTAATGCCAGTATGAAACCATAGATCACAGATGCAAGAATTTTAGAAAAAAGTAAGTAAGATAAATGAAAAACAACCACAAAAATGAAACAAACAAAAAAATGACAAAGAACACCTAGGCATTTTATTTTCAAGCTTAGGAAAATCAATGATAAAGAATAAACAAATCCCAAGGAATGCAAAAAATGAAAAACAATTCTTGTGTAGAGAAACAAAGATAAGAATTAAATTTGAATTTTCCTTAGAAACCACACAAGAGAGAAGAGAGTGCTGTCAATTGTTTAAAGTGATGAAAGAAAAACAAAAACACAACAAAAAACAAAAAAAACCCACCAACCTAGAATTCTCTACCTTGTAAAATTCTGCTTCACAATGAAGACAAAATAGATATTTCTTTCCATCAAAATTAAGAGAATGTGTTACCTATGGACAACACATGCAAAATATGAATATGCTAAAATAAGTTTTTAGAGAGAAAGGAAATTATGTAGAACAAAAACTAGGATCTACATAAAGTAAGAAAGAACATTAAAGTAGGAATAAGTTAAGGTAAAATAAAAACTTTTATTTTTCTTATTTGTAATTGATACAACATAATTTATTAAAAATAGTAGCAATAATGCATTTGCTTATATATAAGTGAAATGAATAATCATCATAATACAAGGAACAGAGGGGAGGTGTTAGGACTATATTGTTATTATAAGGTTATTATAAAGTACTACCCAGGAAGTGGTATATTATTTGAAAGTAGACCTGGATCAGTTCTAAATATTTTTGCAAATGTTAGGGCAACCATTAAAAAAATATAAACAAAGTATGACTGATGTGCTAAGAAAAGAGAAAAAATAAATGCATATAAAATTTGCAATTAAAACCACAAAAGTTAGAAAAAGAATAGAAGAGAAAATAGAAACAAAGAACAAGGTTAACAAATATAAACAAAGCACAATCCATGAAAGAAATAATTGATAGGCAGAAATTTTATTGAAATTAACACTTTTGCTCTGCAAAAAATAAGGTCAAGAAAATGAGAAAACAATCCACGGTTTGGGAGAAAATATTTGCAAATGACACATCTGACAATGATTGTTATTTAAAAAATATAAAAAATTCTAAAAACTCAACAATAAGAAAACAAACAATGTGATTAAAAATGGGCCAAAGACAGACTCTTCAGTAAAGAAGTTACTCAGATAGGAAACAAATATATAATAAGATGTTATACATCATATATCACCAGGAAAATGCAAATTAAAACAAAAATGAGATAGCACTGCCTACATTTTATAATGGCCAAAATCCAAAACACTTGCTCATATAACACTAAATGCTAGCAAGTATGTAAAGCTACAAAAACTCAGTTATTGATAGTGGGAATACAAAATGGCATAGCTACGTTAAAAGATAGTTTGGCAGACGTTTTACAGAACTTAACATACTCTTACCATATAATCCAGCAACTACCCTCTTATGAATTTACCCCAAAAAAGTTAAAATTTTGTCTGCAAATGGATGTTTAAAACAGCTCTATTCATAATTGACAAAACCTGGAAGCAACAATGATATCCTTCAGTAAGTGAATGGATAAATAAACTGTGGTATATCCAGACAGTGGAATATTATTAAATGCTAAAATGAATGAACTATCAAGCCATGAAAAGATATAGAGAAAACTCTAATGCCTGTTACTAAATGACGTGAGCCAATTGGAACATTGACATACTGAATGATTCCATCTATATCACATTCTTCAAAACTATTGAAACAATAAAAAGTGAGAGGGAGGGATAAATAGGAGGATCACTTAGAACTTTCAGGGCCGTGAAAATACTCTATATAACACTATTTTGGTTGATATATGTCAATACACTTTTTTTAAATGACTTATTGTTTGAGAGAATGTTAGAAAGAGACAGAGAGAAGGGAGGAGGGCCACAGAAGTCTCCATAGTTGTACATCATCAGTTGTAACATAGTTTTATTCCACACAGGTGGATGTAGGGCAGTGTGGGAAGGAACTGAACTGGGGGCATCCCACATGGGAGGTGAGAAGTTTCACCACCACCCCATCCTGGTGGTTACCAGTTGCACTGCAGTTCAGCATATGGGTTTATACAGGCCAAGACCAAGATTTGATCCCCAGATCTTGAGGTTGCAAGGCCAGCACTCAACCTATTGAGCTATCCTGGAATCCCCTATGTTAGTATACTTTGTCCAAACCCACAGGAAGTACAGCACCAAGAGTTAACACTAATATAAACTGAGGATTTGGGACGACAATGATGTTAGTGTAGGCTCATCAATTATAACAAATATATCACTCTATTTTTTGCTTCTTAAGAGGGAGACTACTCATGTGTGAGGTAGAAAATATATGAGATACCTCTCTACCTTCCTCTAAATGTATTATCTTTTCTTCTTACTCTACAAAAATATGCATCATTCTGGCTTCAAATTTATTCTCAGAATGATTAATGTAATAGAATATTAGTTGTTTATTTATAAGAAATAGCCTTATGAAAAAGAAAATTTTTAGGCTGTGAGAGAAAATACTATTTGATTACATACTTAAGTTTTCAAGATTCAATTTCTAGCATTATAACTGGACAGTGTACTGAAAAGATAATTCAAAGAATATGTTTAGAGTCAGTTTGTCCATTAGATTGTCATTCAAGCAAAACATTCATATGTGTACACATACACACACACACACACACACACACACACACACACCCAACTTGTCCAACATTTCTTTTAACGCTTGTTTATCAGAGTCACAAATTCTAAATTATTCAGTGTATAGACTGGAACCAAGAACTTTAGGTCAGTGTCTATTTGTTGCCCCCCAAAACTCTGACACTATTTGGAACAAAGTAACAAAGTATATCCTCATATTTTTTTTATTTGTTACTAGGGTACTCTTAATCTCATTTTGAAATGCTAAATAAGAATCATGGCAAAAATGAAACAATCTCACTTTCTAACGTCTTTTGTTCTTACCACCCCCCCCCCCAAACAAAACAAAACAAAACACCTAAATAAATAAAGGTCATGACTTGGACTTCTGAATTATTAACAATATTTGACACAGGAGGAGTGATCCAGGAGAAGCCATAGATTCATAGCATAAATAATCACAACTATTCAATTATAATTACCAACATTTAGCTGCAGCAAACTCACAATTTAAGAGGCAGCCCATGGCCAAGGTGGCCACATAGTACTAGGGTGACCTAGAGAATTTGGATTCGGGGAGCTTTCTAGCAGCCTTGTGTCAAGGCAGCCACCTGGGGCCTTGGGTGCTGCCTGCAGCTGCTAGGCCGAACAGGGGGGCCTGAGTTTACTGGAGCCCGGGTTGGTAGGAGTCTGCAAGGCCATGGGAGTCATCCAGGTGCTGGGTGTGGCTGGCTCTTGGATCTGCAGTGAAGTCATTTACATCATTCTCCTCTCACAGGACAGTCTGTGCTGGGCAGCGAAGGATTAGAGGGAATTATGATGGGGATCTTTCTTTCCCACGTTTTTTAATTTGTCTTTTTTTATTGATATGTTTAACCCAGTTGCTAAAATCTGTCACCTAAAATACTTCGTTCTATGACCAGTACTATGTGTGTGCAAAGGTCTATTCCTTAGGAAGATTTTGTTTTATAAGAAACTGGAGATTACAGGATATTTTACTCAGACCTTTAGAAATTTTATCTCAGGCTTCCAACCTCCCAAGCCATAAACTTTTTAAGTACTTCACAGGGAATTTTGGCTGTGAACTGTACTCTTCTGGACGTTAATTGATATCTAATGCTTTCCTGGATAAACATCAAAATGCCCGCTGGTAGTCTTTTTCTTCAATAGAGTAATTCTGGGTATTCCATGGTCAGTCCTCAAGACTGCATCCAGAATGGACAAATAAGCTCAGAAAATAAAATGGCTAAATATTATTAGCTCTCCTAGGAAGTATTTCTCTCTTCAATTTTGATCTTATGTAGTTCTCATTTCTTCCACAGCAGATTGATGTTTTCTAAAATGATTATAATTTACCTATTTTTCTAAGTGTTACAATGAAGTATTGACATATACTGCATCCTATTCAAAAACATAAGACCTCCAGTACTTAACTTTACTTATTTTTCTATATCCTCCAGCTTGAGTATAATATGTCTTTGTGTATTATAGGAGCCAATAAATATTTCCTTAGAATTTTTAATGATAATAATGTTGTAATCACTGATTATTCTACTTCAGTAAAGAAGAACATGAATATTATCAAAGATAGACGCATATGTAAGAAATAATAAAATGCCAAAAGAATCAAGAATAATTATAACTATTTCTTCCAAAAAAAACATCTAAGTATTCAGTGGGTGAAAATAGCAGTTAAAATATATTGAGCAGATATTATGTTTTAGCTATTTAACATACATTTATCAGAAAACATTATTTTTCTTTCAACAATGTTGCAACTAAGTTTTAACTATAATATTGTTAAAGTACCTAAGATCATATCACTAGTAAGTGAAAGACATGGGACTTAAAACTAGGTCCTGAAGTTTTCAGTTTGAGTTTTTTTAAATCAAAAATATAATATGATCTTTATAATAGCCTGAGCATTTTATTTTTATCTTTGATATAATAGATTTTTAAAAGAACTTTTGCATTCAGTCAGTAAAAATGAACAGTTCCTCTGTGTTTTAATAGAAGAATGAATGATTGTTGATAGACATTAACTATTCTATGTATACATAGAGCCATTGAGATATTTTTGTCAAATTACACTCTTGACAGTATCTATATGAAAAAGGAAACATTTCCATTGAGAAATATTTCTTCATGATAAATTAAATTGGATGATATCCTCCCCAAATCCATGCCTTTTCCAAAACTTCAGAATGTGACCTTATTTGGAAATAGCGTCTTTATAGATATAGTCAAGTTAAGATGAGGTTATATCAATGGGCCCTAAATAAATGGCTGTTGATATAAGATAATAATAGATACACAGACAGACACATTATGAATGGCATTTGAAGATGTAGGCAGTCACTAACCTGTATGCTATATACCTGAAACTGCAATAAAAATAATATTGAATGTCAACTGCAAATGAAAACAAATAATTCAAAAAAAGATCTAGGCAGAGATTGAAATAATACAGCTTCAAGTGAGGGGTTACCACTAAACACCAGTAGCTAAGAGAATGTCATGGAATGAATTTTTCTTTAGGTCCTGCAGAGAGCATGGCTCTGCTGATAACTTGATATGTATTTTTAGCCTCTGAAACTATGAGAAAATAACTTTCTGAGAGAATGACTATTTAAACTATCCAGTGTGGTAATACTTTGTTATAGCAGTTCTTAAACACAAATACGGATTTTGGTACTGGGAAGTGAGACAGGTGCTGTTGTAACAAACACCTAAAAAATGTGGAAGTATCATTGGAGTTGAGTAATGGAAGAGGAGAGAATAATTTTGAATCTTTTGATAGAAGAAGTTGAGATTCCCTTGTAATATTTCACAAATGCAATCTTGACCCTACCCATAGCTAAACATTTCTTGGTTCCCTTTATGGGCAATTCGCTAAATTCACGCCTTGACTGTTAGCCTTCTCAAGCTCTAACACTCCTGGGTTACAACACACAAATCTACTGCCAGAGACCCAGATGACAAGCATCTAGAGATAGCCCTTTTTTTCTTGCCTCCATCACCCCACTTACGATACATAAGTGGCCTAAAGTTCCAACTTCTGTTACATTTTCCTTCATGCACACCACTGTGTTCTCCTATGTGGCAATCTTCCCTCATTTTTAAAGTAATAAAGAATTCTGTTTTATCCTCTGTTCATGGGTCATTGTGTCACATCAACTATTATCAGAACCTAACAAATATTAAAACAGCAAAATATTCTTTTAAGAGACTGTTGCTAGATATATAGTTGTTTAAAAGCAAACCTGGTGAGGGCTTGGGAAAATAATAGGGAAGAGCAGTAAAGAATGTTCTTATTGTCTTAGAGACTATGTATATTATTATGAACAGAATGTTTGGCTGAGGAAATTTCCAAGCATAATGGGGAAGGTACAACATGATTTCATTTTGCTATTAGAGTAAAAGACAAGAGGAATGATAACTTAAGGAATGAATTATTAAGTATAGAGGAAGCACATGATGATTTGGAAAATCATCAGACTACCCGGAGAGCATGGTCTAGAAACAGGGCCAAAACAGGAAATGTTTTGATAAAGATATTAGATGAGTGATTCATAGATTGGATTAAGTGTTTTTTCAAAAACCATTGGTAGAGAAGATTTTGTCATACAGGAAAGAACTGTGGATGGCTTTTTTGTCTGACAGCATGGACCTCTATTGTGCAAGACATGAACAAGTTTTTTGAAATAGATAGATATATAGATGATAAAGATAGAGATAGAGATATATAAAGAGATATATATTTACACATATAGATATCTAGATATAGATACATAATTCTGTTCTCTTCTCTCTCTCTCTTTCTCTCTCTCTCCCTCAGCTAGAAGAATTTAGAGAGAAAGAGAGAGAGCAAGATCAAATTTAACTCAGACTAAAAGGAACATAAATGGAATAAAATAAAGAAGTTGTAACTATAGAAGAAAAGCCACAGATTCAGAGGCCTGAGCTGATAGGTACCTACTTGGGCTGCGATGGTGGAGCCATTGTCCCCATGAGTCCAGAAGACAAATCACTGAGCAATAAAGAATAGTTCTCAGACTTCAAAATGAGATGGAATTTATCCTCCTGGGTTTTAGACTTGCTTAGGACCCAGTTTCCTTTTTAACTTCCAATTTTATCTTTTTGGAGTGAGAATGCTATAACTATCCCACAATTATAATTTGGGGATAATTTATTTTGAGGTACTACAAGTTCACAGATGAAGGGAAATTTTGCTGTAGGATAGACCATACCCTGAGCCTCACACATAATAATTTTATATAAAAATATGTATAATTGTATGATGTAGCATATAACAAATATTAATATAATTATTTTCTTAATATATAATTAATAACAATTCAAATGTTATTCTCAATGTTCGAGGCAAAGCTTTCATTTATTTTGATATACTTTTAGGTTGTTTTTGCCTTGAAACAAGGCAGAAGAATAGAAATAACACTGCAGTTAGAATTAGAAGCCCTAAGCTCCCCTCCTCATGACAGCACATATTCATGTCAGTTTCTTCATCATAAAATGCATCTAAAACTTGCATGAAAATGATGTTATGAGTCTAGCACTGTGTCTGACATAAAAGTATCCAATACATAAATAAATGCTATATGATGTTGAATGTTTGTAAACATTGTAGTATCACTTTTTTTATGGAGGATCATTTTATCTAGAGGAAAGGGTAATCAATGTGATAAAACCTCTGGTAAAAATATAAAAATTTCAAGCACAATTTAGAAAAATCTCTGTTGTTAGAAAGTCAGTTTGTTACAAAGAAGGTGAACTTATATTAAAATAGTTGAAATCTTTTAAAATTATGTTAATGTATTAAAACACTTTTGGGATCTGATAGTAGGGTAGGCAATTAGGTGCATGGAACTTAAGCATTGGGATTTGAATTAGTTAAGATGTAACAGAATGTCATAGTTCAAGCATGAAAGTCTGGGTTTAAATTTGGATGCTCCTACTTATTAACTATGTGACCTTGGGCACATTATTTAATCTCTGTGCTTTAATTTTATTATGTATATATGGCCCATAAAATTGCTGTGATGATTAACTGAATTAATACATATAAAATAAACATGTGATATCTGTCCAATGGTAAATACTCAATAAATGTGATGTATTCGTATTTCTCCCATGTCTAACCACTGTGAGACTTTCATGGGACCACTTATAGTCTTTAATTTTCAGTTTTCATATCTATCTGTAAGAAAATTAGGCAAGATCATATAAACTGCAGCATCAGTCAAGTGTTTGAGGTAGATTAAAGAATGAGTTGGATAAAAGATGGGCACTCTTCCCTTTTCTCATCTGCAGGATGGGCTAGGTCATTTTGCCTGTATTTCAGCAGGTTGTGAAACTGTTTGTATCAATTAAATATGGCAGAACTGAGGTTGTACTAGTTTTAGACATCTGCCTTAGCAAACTAGGAGCTTACACATTCTAGCTCTTGGAACAATAGCAGTTGGTATCTAGCCATTATTTTATAAGGACAGGGTTTGAGTCTCCAAGACCAACAATATGAATTAAACTCTGAGTATATAGCCAGCACCACCTTGTTAGGAATATATATGTATACAAGTCTCCTTCAAAATTGGTCCTTCAGCTCCAAACAAGCTGCTACTGTTGACACTAGAGGAGCAGCTTGGAACAAAGACAAGTCATTCCCAATAAACCATGCCCAAAATGCAGATTTGTTAACCAAATAAATGATTGTTTTTTAAGCTATCATGTTTTAGAACAGCAGTCTCCAACCTTTTTGGCAACAGGGACTGGTTTTGTGGAAGATAAGTTTTCCATGTACTGGGTTGGGAGAGGGGTGGTTATGGGATGATTCAAGTGCATTACATTTATTGTGCACTTTATTTCTATTGTTATTACATTGTAATATAGAATGAAATAATTATACAACTCACAGTAATGCTGAATCAGTGGGAGCCATGAGCTTGTTTTTCTATAACTAGATGATCTTATCTGAGGCAAGTGTGGAGTGAGGGAAAGACTCAAGGATGGAACCAGTAAATAAAATAATGATCAATCTATGCATGGATTAAGTAAGTGTCAGATTTTAATATAAAACCTTCCACCAGATTTAGCTTTACAATTGAAATGCATCAAATCACTGGCCACTATAAAGCCTTCCAGCAGATGCAGCTTAATTGTCACTTGCCACTTACTGATCATGTTTTGATATGAGTCTGCAAGCAATTGATTTATTGTGGTCTCTGTGCAGTCAAATCTCCCTGCTAATGTTAATCTGTAT
Source organism: Craseonycteris thonglongyai (assembly GCA_004027555.1). Taxonomy (NCBI): domain Eukaryota; kingdom Metazoa; phylum Chordata; class Mammalia; order Chiroptera; family Craseonycteridae; genus Craseonycteris; species Craseonycteris thonglongyai. Next base: position 30,111 of record PVKE010014369.1, read on the forward strand.
TTACAGTGGTTCTCCAGCACTAAAATCCTACCTCAGCTCCACCTCAGATCATCAGGCATTAGATTCTCATAAGGAGTGCACAGACTAGGTCCTTCACATGTGCAGTACACAATAGGGTTTGCACTCCAATGAGAGTCTAATGGTCCTGTTAATCTGATGGGAGGCAGAGCTCAGGTGGTAATGTAAGCAATGAGGAGCAGCTGTACATACAGATGAAGCTTCACTTTCTTGTTCATGGCCCTAGGAATTGGGTAACCCTGTTCTAGAGGCTATGTTACATACCAATGCATAACTAAAACTTTCATCACATTATATCAACATCCTCAATGTATCTTCTAAACCAGGGGTCTCCAAACTTTTCAGCCCGCGGGCCGCATTAACTATCAAACAGCAGTTTGGGGGCCAACTACATACTCGAGGTCCAAATAAAAAAGAATCAAAACATAGATGTTGTTTTCAATTATTTATTTAACTTTATTTTATTCAGATAAAAAGGTCTCCATGGGCCGGATGAGAGGGCCTCGCAGGCCGGATGTGGTCCGCGGGCCATAGTTTGGAGACCCCTGCAACAATAAAATCTACCATCTAATTTTGCTTGAAATGAATTGTAGATAGTAGGAGTGAAGTTAAGTAACAGCCTAATATTCATAATAATTAACAGATTTATAAATGGGGATTGCATTTCTGTATCAAAGTTCTCAATCCTTGTATATGTCATAGTTTAATGCATGATGATAGTCTTCAACAGGTTTTCCTATAATTTGGAGTACAGCAGGCTCTCAAATAATGTTCCTTTGTTCATCATCGTTTTATTCAATATTATTTTATTATAATGGTGATGAGGAAAAAAAAAGATTTCTGTCTGTGTGGAGTTTGAACATTCTTTCCATGTCTGCATGGATTTTCTCCCAGTACTCTTGGCTCCTTCCCACATCTCAAAGATGTTTTCTTGGGGTGAACTAACATCCCAAACTGCTCTGAGTGAGTATGTGGGTATGGGTGTGAGTGTGTTTCTGTACTCAAGGAGTTTGCTGCTTGGGATACTCTGGTCTAAGAATGAAAAGTGATTGTCATTAGATAAATGAGATGTGATTCATATCCAAAGCTCTGTCTTCTTGTAAGGGAGGTTTAGCCAATGCTTATATGCCCTATTTGGTTACTTACGTGTTGATTTCTTCTTTGTAGTCAGTTGCACATAGTTAGGTCTCTGTCAAGCTCATTCTTTTTATTGCTACCTTTGAAAACTCTGTGCTACATTTTAATATATAGTAAACATAACAGAAGTAAGACCTACCCAGACATTGAGACCCTTGTCCTACCTAACAGGGGTGACTGTGCCCTTTGGTAGAAGGGTATCTTGTCCAGTGTGGGGTTCTGCCTTGCATCCCAAGCTGCCTAGATAAGCTCCAGCCACCCATGACCCTGAATTAGAACTAATGGGGTAAAAAATAAATATCTTTTTTGTTGTTATGAATCTTTCTTAAATGTATATATAGCTCACATTTATTTCAGTGTTTAATAATGAATGTGTTTGGTGATGATTTTGTGACCAGAAATACACTGTAGAAGCTTAACTCTTGTTTATATCAATTAATCTATAGTGAAATTGGTTTCATTATATGTTGTTTTACATAAAGTCACAATTTCCAAGAGTCTATAGATAATTCTAAATGAGGACTTACTGTATAATATGTTGGTATGTGGATTTATTACATCTTAGATTATGATACCTTTTTTGTCCTGAAAAGGTAGAAATTATTGCCTATTTACTTTTGTAGATATCTCCTTGATAGATTTATGTTATAGTTAATTCAAATATTGCTTTTTATGTATGATTTGACATTGTTAGACTAACAGCCTATCATCAGTCAATGAATGTAGTTAAACATCATTTGATCCACCAAGGGCAGGAAATAAAAGATAGTTGTTTCATTATAGGTGATTTGCATTATTCATCTAAGTGCTTTCAAGGGCCTCCTCTAACTAATACCTCACAGGCCTAACTTTTACCCTTTGCTCACATCAAAAGCATTAAACTATGAATGGTGAAAAAAAGAGATTTCATAAAGTTTGATAACTAACTGATTTGATGTATCCCTTTTGGGAAATGCCCTGCTTCATGCATCTTAGATAGCTAAGGCCAATTAGCTAGAATTACAGTTGATTTGAATATGTAAATATATATAAAGTTGCTTAATTAGATCCATAGGGGGGCAAAGCATCTGGCTTGAAAGTCCAACGGTCATAAAGATACTTTGCTAGTAAGCTCAGGGGAAGACATGAAGACTATCAAGTCCAGTCCTCCAATGAATAGTCCTCATCAGATAGTGTCTCATGGCAGCTGTAAGACTCTACTCTTTGAGCCCACAAAATAAAGCTTCTCAGTGGGAAAAAAAAACACCAGGGCAGGGGGCCTCATATTCCCTAATCCAGGGTAGTTTTCATAAGCTTTTCATGTAAGAATGCATCCTGTGTTACTAATCTGAGCTGCCTGCTTTCCTCTTTATGCATATAACCCAAGATAGAAAAAGTGGTAGAGCAAATGATCTAAATGTACAAATTATGCCACATATTTTATTATTTTATTAGTTAAAAATTAAAAACTGAAATTGCTTCTAATTTGCTATTCATTGCAATTTATCTGGACTTTATGTTACCACAAATACCTATTCTTGGTAAAGACACACTAGCATGTAGATTCTTAGTCCAGGTATATAAAATAATTATAGATGTTATGAGAAATAGATGTTTTAATTCAGCTCTTGCTGTGGCATCTGCTCTGATTACAAATGATCCTCACTTCAGGTATTGAAATCCAACAAATTCCAAACTAAAATTTAGCTACTCTAAAGTTTTTAATGGGATGGGGTTGAAGATGATAGTAAAATTATGAAGCATTGATAAAAGAGATACAGTGAAGGTAAAAAGTGTGTGATCATTAAGTTCCTTTATTACTCATTTTACATTCCATGAGGCACCACATGGCATGAAAATATGCTGTCTTAGTTCATTTCTTCACTACCATGATTGAGCTGCCCCAATCTCAGCTGCTGTCTTTTTTAAAAGTTGCTATCATTAGGGGGCTACCTAATGTTTTAAGGATAAGGTTGATGAAGATTCCCCGAATAAGCTTAAGATATTCACACTGAACATAATATCACTTTGTTTAATATCAGCCATGTGAAAGAGCAATGTAAATAAAATCATTATATCTGATGCTATGTATTCACAAAAGATGCATCATAGTGTACTTTATATCTGATGCATTTACAGTTAACACTAACAAGCAAGAAAAAAAATCTCCTTTACAAATTTTGAGGTATTTTAAAATAATGATTGTCATTTTAAATATACAAACATTGATTTTTTAGATTGTTATATTTGGCAGGAATTCTGTTAATTTCATGTGGAAACCAATAATCTAAGCTCCTGACATTGAGTGAAGTGGTGTTTTCCAATTAGGGTAACTTCCGAATTATTTGAGAGCAGAACTATCCTCAGTTATGCTTTAGATTTTATAATAGATTATTTTGAAAAATTCAATCAAGTTGATAATGTGTTATGCATACTAAAGACAATTACTGAATGTGGTTTTGTTTTTGTTTCCATAGAATGATATAAAAGACAAGTTCTATGTGAAAATTTTTCTGAAAGGCTTTATTCAACAGGACTCAACAGTAGGCAGAGTACCACGCTAGGATGATGGAGGTATAGGTCACAACAAAGAGAAAATCCATAGTGATGATGGGTAATTTTATTTGAGTTACAAGCAGTTTTTCTTTTGATAAGACATTCTCTAATTGAGTGGGAAATATTGAGTATATTGTTTTTGTAAGATACCTTTATGAATGCTAAAACTTCTTAGCTAAAGTACTAAATGTTTTATTTCATCAAAGATAGAGATAAGGTTGTCACCTAATTCAAGAAATGAGTTTATAAAGCTAATAAACATACTGATTTGATAGAACGTGTTAGTTTTTTTTTTTTCAGGAAAACAGATGGCCACTTTTCAGAGTCCACAGAGCCAATCTATAGTGAACACATTGTATAGACAAAGAAACATATTAATGCAAAAATAGGTCAGTGAATTTAATAGGTCAAGAATTTACTGGTTGATTAGTATAGACTTATATCCATAAACAATAACAACAACAACAAAAACCCACATGACTTTTTGTCTACAAAGTTCTATTTTCATTCTACCACACTGTTATATATCTTTTCATTCTGTATTTTTATTAAATACTCAAAATATATTTAAAGGTCAAATATACATATACATATACATAAATATATAAAAATACACACATATAATTAATGTGTATACATAAATATATATAATTGTTAATCATTCTAAATTACAGTTTTCTTATTTATATGTCTATAGTAAACCAGGCACTGAGCCTGTATTGATAGATATAAGAGCAAACAGGGTATAATATTGGAGAGCCTTAATTTTCTGATACCTTGTTTGAGAGAGCAAACAAGCTTGTGAAAGCTTTCTAGATGGGCCATCAAAGAGGTTATTCTACGATAATTTTTACTTGTTGCTGTCATTAGACAAAACAATTATTTCTCTCTTATTCAATACAGTACCATTTCATAGGGATATCAGGAATAAATGCTATAATCTATACTACATATAAAAATATAAGCCATTTGATTTTAAGACTTTAGTCATAAAAACATAGTCAATCCATTTTCACATTAAAATGTTACACACTTCAGAGTGTTTATTTTAAAGTTAAGAAAAAAAAGACAAATTTACTAAAATGTTTAATGTTGATGAGTGATGCAAATAACACTTTAAAATCATCATATGAGAAATGATTTAAACCATAGATGCAGAAGGAATGTCATATATTCAAGAATAGGATAGCATCGTCTTTAACCAAACTAGCAAAATGGGAGAGCTTAACAATTACAAGTAGTATTTAGATAGGCAGATAGAAA
>PVKE010014370.1:13281-35273 GCA_004027555.1 Craseonycteris thonglongyai
AAAAAAAAAAAAAAAAAAAGAAAAGAAAAAAAGAAAAGCAATTTGGAATCTGATGATTAAAGGCCCCAATATGATCTAACAAAGAATTTTAGGCACGGAACTAAAATTATTTTCTTTATATTTTTTCCCACATGGAATAGTTTACTTGACATTAATGAGCTACTATATGAAAGTGAACAATATTAGATTTCAGTTAGCCTTTTGATTACATTTATTCATTGAATTTACATCTATAATTGAATCCCTTGTCATTAAGTGTGTGGATTTTGAGGATTAGAATCATAGTTCTACCACTTAGTAGCAGTTATACAAGTTATTTGATGTTAGTAAGCCTCCATTTTCTCATCTGAATAAGGGGGCTTCTTAGTAGTTTCTGGGCACTGTTGACTTGGGGGAAGTAATGAGGTTTTTGTTGGATAGGGAAGACAGTCAAATGATTCTCCAGTAGATCTAACAGTCTGAGTGTACTCTGAGTACTGAATGAAGATAAGCTTAGAGGTAGAGTTGAGAATCAGACATTAAAAGGTAAATGGTTAACCTGTAAGAGATAATTAGTTCTAAATAAGGTTTTTGTATGCCTTGCTTAAAGATCTGGAGAAGGAAACCATTGAAAGTTGTTAAAGCAGAAATCCATGTGTTCTAATTTTTCCAAACAACTTCATTTGTATCCCAGCATAATTATTAATATTATAATGTGCTTCCTTTCAGTCTCAATGGTAAGCCTACTTTGGATAATAAATTATGTGGCCAGTCACCTTCTAAAGCAAAAATAGAGCAAAATTGAGCCATTTAGAATACAAGTAATGAGAAAAAAATAAATTGAAAAAAATAAAGGAAATGGCCTAGAGAATGGTAAGAGTGAAATAGAGAAGAAATGGTCTTTACAAAAGCCTAGAGAGAATAGTTCTAATCATATTAAGAGGCAATCCTTGTAAGATCAGCAGGGTTATGGAGCATAAGTATACATTATTAGATTTATCATGGTAGAGCTCATTGTCTACTTCAGACAGAATAGTTGCATTGGAGCATTTGCAGAGAAGCAGTTGGGTTGCTTCTTTGAGGATAAGGACTGTGCCTTTTATTTTATAGCCCTAGTGCCTAGCACAGCAGTTATGATGGAGGAAGTACTTGGTGCATTTTTAAAGAATCTAATAGTTGGTGGAAAAGATTTTCGAAATGGTGGATATAGATATTGCACTTTTAAAATATTAGGTGGTCAAAGAGAGAGGGAAAGGAGAATATTTTCAGCTTGGCAGCAGTAAGAAAAATAATTCTGCATTTTAACTGTTAAGATGAACTCAGTGGAAAGGCAAAAATAAAGTTTCTGAAGATGGAAGTAAGTTTGAAAGCTAAAGTTCCTGCTGCTAAAGGAAGACTATTACAAAGTGAATAGTGTGGCCTTAAAAAGGTAAATGGGTTTCCCCCACTCCCCGCCTGATGATTTAGGAATATTCTGATGAAAAGAGTATAGTCACTGGAGTCAGAAAACCTAGAGCTAAATCTTGACTTTAGCTCTTAATAGATTAGTGCCAAACCACTTACTCTCTTATGTTTAAATAATTCAGCTAGTGATTGTAGGAATTTGCAGGATGCCTAGCAGCTCCTCCATCAATCTCTTTTCTCACCTACCCAGGTACTACATTTTACATGATTATGTCTTTCTGACTACCGTTGATTGTCCTAGCATCTCATCACTTTAATAATATTTTATTAGCCAGCAGGAGCTCACCCAAGATCAGCCAATAATATCTTCCTGGTATTTTAAGGCCTAAGATGAGAGAGAGGTTTAATGAAATCTGTAAGATGTAAAACTAGTGGTACATTAATGGCTGTGTTCTTCACCATGTGAAGAATGCTAATCCATAGTGAGAGAGAATGATACTGACATGAAAGAAAGTCAGAGGCAAGACAGAAAGAGACAAGCAGACCCAGTCCTGGTAACCGTAGATTTCATAAGACCTAGCTGCATGTTTGACCCTCCTAGTTTGGTTATCTAACCTTTTCTTAACACTTCATGAGCCAGATAAGCCACAAAATTTTTATTTTATTTTTTTAAGATTTATTTTATTGCTTTTGACAGAGACAGAAAGAGGGAGAGGCAGAGAGAAGGGAGAGGGCCCAGAGCAGTCTCCATAGTTGTACATCATCGGTTTTCAGCATGGTTTCATTCCACACAGGTGGGCAGGGGTTGCGCTGGGCAGAAACTGGGCTGGGGTCTCCCGCAAGGGAGGCACGCCCCCTCAACCCAGGGGTCAAATGGGGGGTGAGAGGGGCAAGAACTGAACTGGGGGCCTCCTGCATGGGAAGTACACCCCAGTTCAGCATATGGTAAGGTGACCAGATTTTAACATTGGTAAAGCAGGACACCATTAACTGGGGGGAGGGGTTTCTTGATTAAATATTTGGCCTATCTCCCGCCATTCCCTAGCTTGTCGTGCATTCTTTCCAAATATCAGGACTTTTTTAAAACGCCGTGGGACGCTGGACAAATTGTTAAAAATTGGGGCTGTCCCGCCAAAAGCGTGACGTCTGGTCACCTTAGCATATGGGTCCACCTGGGCTGGGGCGGAATTTGATCCTCGGTCCCGCGACCGCAAAGCAAGCGCTTAACCCGCTGAGCCATCCCAGCATCCCTAAATTACCTTTAAAGTCAAACTAACTTGAGTTGAGTTTCTGCGCCTTCTAACTAAATTATACCTGATTTTGGATGAAGCATTCTGACTCCATACTCTCCACTGTACCATATTCCTTCTCTAAGGCTAAAATCCTGTGTCTAACGTTCCGTCTCTTTCATGGGAGGGCTTCTTTCCTCTTAAGCATGGTTTTTTTCCCTCCCACAGATTCTTCTCCAAAGTACTGCCTCCCTCATCCTGTAAAGACTTCAATTTGATCCTTTGGTAGAAGATAAGGTTAGAAAGGTAGTAGATTGGGGCCACATTAAGAAAATTTTAGACTATTTTAAGTAGTTTGCTGTTATTATCTAAACCAGAGATGCTTAATAGAACTTTCTGTGATGTTGGGAATGTTTTGTATCTGCTGTTGGGGATTTAACATATGTCTAGCTAAGGCTACCAGTTTTTAATACTGTAGCTCTAGAAATCACACTGGTTGCTTGAGTTCCAGTTAACAGAGTATACTTACATTTATCTGGCATCTACTAATCCCCATGGGTGTTGGTCAACTGAGAATCTACTGTATCTATACTTAGTGGTTGTAAAAGGGAAGAGGAGTGAGCAAAGTTGAAGTTACTTACTGTATGATATATTTAAGAAACCAACATTTATCCATGCAAGTGGTAGCAGGAACCTTTTGCTTTAGGGGTAGTCCTCATCAGGAAGATTAAGACATTTTACTTGAAAATGTGAATATATATATATAGAGAGAGAGGAAATCAGCACAGCTAATTTTCATTTACTCATAATACAGATCTGGTAAAATCATTACATTTCACAGCAATAGGGCAAATAAAAACTATCATTGTGCTATCATAGTGTCATTTCTGCCAACACAGTATAAATATATCTGTAAAATGTAATATTTGGTCAGGTTGCCAAGACACATAGTAAATTCTAGTCCAAATAAATTAACTTATAAACCTGGGAGGGAGAATGCCTAGCCCCCTTTTGTGTTTTCTAGATAATCAATTGCTGTAAATAATATTGTGCTCAGTTGTAAGATTAAGGGGAAATTATTTGAGAAGACCTACATAAGATGGCATTTTATTATGTCAGTGAATTTCCCCACAGTGTGTCATACACTTGTAAAGGAAATGCACAAGGTAGTGATTATGCTGCCTGCTGAGAACGGCTCAAGAGCAGATTGAAGGGCAAAGAATTGGAACTGAAGAAAGGGCACTGCCAAGGAAGGCAAACTAGGAGAAGGAAACGTGGAAGAATAAAGAGAGAAGCTTACAGTCCAATCTACGGCGTGTAGACAGTACACAGCAGGTCAATTTGCTGTCTAGCTCAGTGCCATGATACATAACAGGAACTCAATAACTTTGCTGAAGGAAGGAATGATAGCAAGGGAAAAGAAAAAGTTGCTCCTGTGGGAACAATGGAATCTTACTTTGGCCCTATCATACTTTATTCATTACTTGACCTCAGTCATATGTCTTCCTGACCTTGGGTTGCTGCTGGGTTTATTGTTAGAACATATACTAACTGTGTGAATAGTCCAGGTAGTTTATATTTGAACTTGTAATCATTGTCCAGCTCTAGAGAATTGGGGTGTGATGGGGTAGGAAGGCTCTGCTATTTAAAAATATGGTTAGTGTACCCAAGGACTGGAAAGTTTAACTTTCTTTTAAGACTGTAACAGAGTAGGTGTGGCCATATCTAGTCCCCGAATATCCTGGCCTTGGGTAACATAGGGAGCCCTTCTGGCTGATCTGACAGAGATATGGTTTCTGGAAGGCGATCAAGAATGAGGAGACTCAGGATGGGGAATTTAACATTATTTTTGATATGGGTATGTAAATGGATGTAAACATGTAGGATTTTAATACACAAAACTGAATGCTGTGTAATTTCCCGGTTTCTTCTTTCTTTATTCAAAACTCCTCTGAAATAGGATAGTACATAAAAATTTAGTGTATAGGATTTTAACCGATTTCTTTACTCAAATATTATAGTGACCTCACATCTGATAGTGAAAACAGATTTTAGATTCTAAAACAATACTATGGTCACATAGTTTGTATTTTCAGTTTTAAATGCATATATATATCTGCAACCCAATTTAATATATACCCTACTCTATATCGTTTTTGACATACCTCTGTACACATGCAAGTATAATATGGGGGACATAGTCTGCAAGAAAAAGTTTGACTAAAAAAAAGTTCTTATTGATCTATTTCATTCAATATATGTTTGAGTGTCTGACAGGCACTGTTTTAGGTGCTGGGGATACACACTGAACCAAGTACAAAATCCCTGGCCTCCTTAGAGCTATTGTCAAGGCATATTTCAGAGGGACATACTTCAGGTTAGATGGTACCTGATCAAATAAGAATTGAGAATTGGTACTTCAGTCATCTAGGAGAGTTGTACTCTCAGGGAATTGAGATGTAAACCAGTAAACTCACTGAAGATAGGGATTTTTATTTGGCTTTTGTCTGTTGTGTTCACTGTTCTTATCCCCAGAGCCCAAAATAGTGCTTTGCTCTTAATAGGCATCCAGTATATATATGTCATTGATTGAATTTGTCTAATCATAAATATGTACTAAATAATTTCTACATAAGCTAGTTGAAAATTTTATAATCTCAGTTACCTTATTTTTATGTTTCTTGCCTACTTTTTGTTTCTTCTTGTGCCCACATTATCAGGGTGCAGGAAAAACTTTATGATATTGCAAAGGATAGATTTGGAAAGCAACTTAAGGGGTCATATTTTGTGCAGCTTCCTGCTTAGGAAAAATCGAGTAAAATGGTTGTGCGTCTTTAATTAATCATGAAAAAAAAAAACCCCAAAAAACTAGGACAACATTAATTGGGTTCTCTTTTGAGAAAATGGAGAAAGGTACTTAACGCTAGATATAAAGGTACTAACCTGAAATTTGTAGGACTTCTAACTGTGTGGGAAAGTGGGAGAAAAAATCCAGCACAACTAAGCTGCTCTTTGTTGATATCAAAAATGGGCCTGTCATTCATTTTGGCATTGAAGCATAACCTCCTCCTATCTCAGGGGGCAAGACCAGGGCTTTTTTTTTCCCCTCCCCTAAGAGCGAGACAGTTATTACAGGTTGAAAAGCCACGACCAGTGTTTCAAGAGTTTCACCTCTTTTTTATTTTTATTTTTTTCTGAAACTCCTGGTGCATTTGCTCTGCTTTCAAGATGCATTAAGGTCTGCTTTGTGACTGCTTTGGAGCCAGCAAATACCCTGACATGTATAATTTGAATTACGCAGGTTTCATGAGTAAGTTTAATCTTATTTTTTTAGCTACTTAAAATGCATGTGACTTTTAAGAAACTGTTAGCTTGGAGCTAGGCATTGTATTGTTTTACCACTTTTATTTTAAGCATTTTTTTTAAACAACCTTTACTTTTAATAAGCTAGCTTATTTCTACATAAAAAGTCCCCTTCAATTCTGAAGACCTGCCTTTGTGGTTTATTTTGAAGTGTCTTTGTTGTGTCTGATGATATTCATGTGTCTTCTGAAAGACAGTTAACAGTTTTCTTGAGCATCTTTTTAGTTTTACTGAGTATTTTAAATTGAGCTTTCTGAGCTCGATTGCTTATGTCTGACACAGTCTCAAGTTTCCACTGAATGGTAACAAAGACTGTAGAGTGCTGTTGGTACTGCAGTGAGAGGCATGCTTCTTTAGACCAGGTAAGAGAGATCATTTTGTTTCATACTGCTTAGTGAGTTTCTACAGCGCTTACTTTATATTCTTTCAACAGCAGCAATGTTAAATTGATAAATAGCCAGTAGCACGCTGAATTCAAGACATCCTTGCTGTTGCAGGCAGGAAAACTAGAGTATGGAGGTTGGGGTGTGCAGAGGGGGAGGGGTAGAGTAAGCTTGGTTTATCACTCAGTTACATATATAACTCAATTAAAATATGAAAATAATTCCGGAGCTCAGTTTTCTTCGTTGAAGAACTAAGGAATCAGTTGAAGAAATGAATAATTTTAGAGGCACTCCATGGTTATTACTTGTGAATGCAATTCAAATGATAGTTTTTACTTTCATTTTTTCCAGAAGTTAAGAAAATAAGCTTTACCCTCAAATATACATTTTTTTTTCCATTTATGAAAACTTGTCAACAGCAAAATGTGCTTTCTAAGGAGTCTTGGAATAAACTTGACACTTAAAATATTTTGACTTATAGCTGTTTCATTCCTTTTTTTTCTTCCTAGTACATTTTTCTTAGAAGTATTTGTGCTTTGAAAATGTCAGCTGTATTCTAATGAAGCTCGGGTATTGTTTGCTCATAAAGGGGCCAATGCATTCCACTGCTTTATGGTTTATTATGAGGCACAGTGTGAGTGTGGGTGGCACCATTTGGTGTCTGCCTCTTGGGGTAGTGACTGCCATTATGTTAGCATTGGATTGGCAAAGAAAATATAGCATGCAAGATTCTATATGAATCTGGGTACTGTGAAAAAAATCTTAACCCTAAACAATACTGAGTGAGCCAGGAATGTGTGACAACTTGATTGAATTGATCACTTCAAATAGACTCTTCAAGTCTGCATTATACTTACAATTAATATTCTACCAGTCACATCCTTTGTTTTTTGATGTATGTAACATTTACTCATACTTTGAGCTTTAATAAGGAAGTGAATGTTTCTAAATGACATTTTAAGTAGCTACAGTAAAATGTTAAATAATGCATTTACTTAAAAAAAAGTTTTAAGCAACTCAGTGTGGGTGAGGAGGAGGAGGGAAGAGCAGGTCAGGCGGAGAGCCTTTCTTTCAGTCAGGAAAGCTCTGATGGAAAAAAAGCAACAGATGTCCCTTCTGTTGCAACTGAAGTTGTTTCATTCAAAACTCACAGTAGCTGAAATGGGGAGGGGAACTCATAAATCTGACTTAATCAGTGAATAAATAAAAAGTAATCATTTCAATTTATTCTTTTATATTCAACATTTGAGAATCATTATAGGGTAATATTTTGTGTAATGTGCCTTTTGAAGAACCTTTTTTGTCTTAAAAATATGTATAATTAATGGAAATGCAAGAAAGTTAATTTTAGGGAAGTTAATATTAGGGCAGAAACTAAGCCATTATAAAAATATAAGGAATACTAAGGTTGCTACAGTTTATAATTGCACAATAGGTACTAAGGCTCAAAATGAAATTACAAGATGAAACATCATATGTATGTAGTGATCATTTTATCTTCAGGGAGAAGCAGTTTATTCCAGAAGATCTTTGAGTAAGAAATGTGGGAGAAATATTTTGAGTTTACTTGAAATCATGCATTGCATTTTGGCTCCAAAAAGAAAGAAAATAAGCTTAGATTTAGTTGCTAGTGGGAAGTGGGGAATGAATGTTTTATCTGCTCAAACGAGTAGGAAGGAAGAGCTTGGAAACTTGCAATGAGAGCAGTCAGAATAAAAATTTTGAAGTTATGGAATTCATAATGAGGAACGTAAAAAGATTTTCTTTTACTAGTAACATAAAGAGAAGTTCTGTGCTCTTGGAAAGTGTGCATTTAATACACATTGGACCTTCATGCAATTTCTGAAAGTTAACTCTTGTAAAACCACTGTGCCAAATTTTTCACATACTAGGCACTAATTAAAAATTTGCCATACCCTACACTGTAAAATTAGTAATAATATGGAATAGCCAACAAATTCTTTGAACCGCAGTTTAAAACTTATGTGTGGAGCAAATATTAAATGGTTTTCCAAATGTTTAATTGGTATAAGGAGAACACTAGAAAAAATACCAGTATTCAAAGAGATTATTAAATATTTCTCTTGATCTTAACTAGGATATATGGGCTTCCCTGAAGATTTTCTTTGCTTCAGACATGATGACAGAATTTAGGGATTTTGAAGCTTTTTAGATCATTGTTTTAACTCAGATTAAGATATTCTAAAATTTGGGGATGCGGGGATGGCTCAGCAGGTTGAGCGTTTACCTTGCAGCCCTGGGATCGGAGGATCAAGTCCCAGGCCTGGCCCTTGCTCACTCCATATGCTGAGCTGGGGTGTGCTTCCCATGTGGGAGGCCCCCGATCCAGTTCCCACCTGTGGAATGGAACTGTCAAAAACTGATGATGTATACAACTATGGAGACTGCTCTGGGCCCTCCCCCTTCTCTCAGTCTCTCTGTCTCTCTCTCTGTCAAAACAATAAAATAAAATTTAAAAAATATATTCTAAAATTGATCTATGTACATTTTGCTCTTTTAAGGAATAGCAATATGTAGCAGTTGAGTTTTCTCCTCTTTAAGATAAGTCAGGGGGAAGCCGGGATGGCTCAGTGGGTTAAGTGCTCACTTTGCAGCCCCGGGGACTGAGGATCAAATCCCAGTCCCGGCCCAGGCCTATGTGGACTCATATGCTGAACTGGGGAGTGCCCCCAGTTCAGTTCTCACCAGGGTGAGACCCCAGCCCAGTTCCTGCCCTGTGCAGCCCCACCCACCTGTGGAATAAAACTATGTGAAAAAACCTATGATGTGCAACTATGGAGACTGTTCTGGGGCCTTCCCTTTCTCTCTGTCTTTGTCTCTCTGTCAAAAAAAAACAAAAAAACACAAACAAAAAAAAAAGTTAAGTCACATAACTTACATGGATTTTAGAATGGACTGATAAACTATAGATTTGACTAAGAACTTTTACAATTTTGACCAAAGAATATGTAACTTCAATGGAATAGACAGCTCTAAAAAAACTTAGTGGCCCCATGTGGTATATATATATAACTATGACAGCATCATAGATTGTAGTTATCAAAACGCATGTCACTTATGATTATAAATGTGGGCATTGTTAAAAAGTTACTTAATAAGGAAAACAGTATCCACAAGAGTAATGCAGTCATAATTGAGACTGTTAACCCTTCAGAAACAAGATTTGTAGAGTGAAGTACCTGTGATTCTTTACTTATATTATTATATACGAACTCTTAGCACAAAACTGAGGTCTGGAGAATCTGATCCTTACCTATTCATTGTTCTCCGAAGTCAGAACATCCAGAGATGTTTTCTCTGCCTTACATACTGCCTTACATACGCATATGCAATTAGAAAAAATGACTGGCAACCCAGAATTCTCTCATATCTGAAGTGGAGGTCAGAGGGAAGATTTATCTGATGCCTATATTTGTCTGAAAAGAAGCCTTATTATTGATTAGGAGCAGGGAAAAAAAATAGTATCAATGTTGTACTCTAAGTATATTATGAGTTAACTGTTGTGTAAGTGAATCCAGGAACCTGCCGTGTAATGGCTTCATTTCTTTCTACCAAGTTTCAAGCAACCAATTTTCAAATGGACTTTTGGATCTTGGCACTAAAGCTGGCGTTTATCAGTAGGGTGCTTTGTTTTTGGCACCTTTCTCGCTTGAGTTGCAAAGTTTGGCAACTCTCTTGGCATTTTCTCTGTCAGAAAAATGAAGACTGCTAACTGAGCACTTACTGTGTGCCAAGTAGACCCAGTGGAACTTACTTAGAAAAGTTTGCAAAATCTTTTAATGGATAAGATTTTAATACAAAGATTTTGTTAATATTGATGTCTAACCTGATTTCTTGCTGTTTGTGATATGATTTAAATGTAGCTTCAATAATATCTCAAGTGGAACATGTTTACATTAACATTATTGATAACACCGAAATATTGAATGAACTACTACTTAGTATGATAGAGTAATCCCCTCTTTTACTTGCTAAGGAATGGAGAGAACTGCTTTGAAACTAATGTATGGGTCTTTAGTCTTTTTGAGTTTGTGCTCTAAAGTTTTTAATTTATTTTAAGAACACAACTTTGTAATTCTAGATCTGTCTGCAGTCATTGCCACTTTTATAAATATTAGAAAAGCATCTCTCTTGACAGTAAATTTAAAATGATTTCTTTGTTAACACTGTCTGGGGGAGAGTACCCTCTCATAGGGGTTGTGGGCTTCTTCATGAGAATTATTTACAATTAAGAGCCCTTGGGTATTCTAATACTCATCAGTTCTTATCTGATCCTTGTAGTTGCACCCAGCTGCCTTGATCTGCTCTAGCCACCCAGTGGCTGTTGGTACGAGATAAAACGTGCTGCTTTCCGCTTGCTCTCTTTCACTGGGCATGCAAACAGTGTCTAGGTGCCATCTGGTGGGTGTCCCAGCTGTGATGATGGTGCTAAAAGTCGTGGTTGAATATAGGTTAAATATTGAAAAGCTACAACATTTAAGAACGAGAGACAGAAGAGATAAAGGTCACAGAGCCCTCTCTCTTTTTAAAATGAAAGTAGAGACAAGGTAAATGCAGTAGAAAGAGCCTACTCATATTCTATTTCTTACTTAGTTTGAACAAGGAGAAAAAGGGGAACCTGAAGCAATCTTTCCCGGTCTTGCCTGATCATAAGAATCATTTGAGGCCCTTGTCAAAAGTATACATTCCCACCTTGTTTCTGATTCTTTTGGCATCAAGTGGAGCCCAGGAATGTGCATTTTGAGCAAGAGGGACACTGTTCTCTCCCAGTCCCCTCACCCCCTTGCATTTTATAAGCAGGCACATGTGGGAAGAATTGCTGTGAAGGGTTGGAAGAATCAAGCTGTTTGAGACCATATGGTAAACTTATTCAATTATTAATCAGAAGGTGTATTGTCCTAAAATGGGAAATTCTAATTAAGCAGGTGGAAGAGAAATGAAATAGTTGAGAATAAAAAGGTTTGACTGAGTCAAAGTAATAGAAAAAAGGACAAAATTACATGTTTTAACTAAAGATAAAGAAGCCAGTGAAAAAGCAGCAGAATCAAATCAGTAAATGAAGCAAATGTTTTTGGATGTAAAGGGAAAGATCCTGCAAAAGAAACATAGAATGGATTAAATGATTTCTGAGATTTTTAACTTTGAGGTTTGATGAACTAAATGAAAGCAGTTAGAGTCCAGCTACCAGAGTTTGAATTAAGGAGCTCATTTAAGAAATGAAGGGGAAGCCAGGATGGTTCAGCGGGTTAAGCGCTCTCTTTGCAGCCCCAGAGACCGAGGCTTGAGTCCTGGCCCCAGCCCCTGCAGACCCGTGTGCTTCCCATTTGGGCCCCTGGTTCAGTTCTCACCCTGTGCGGCCCCCGCCCACCTGTGTGGAACAAAACCTTGTTGAAAACTGATGGCGTACAACTGTGGAGATTGTTCTGGGCCCTCCTCCTTCTCTCTGTCTCTCTCTCTGCCTCTCTCTCTCTCTCTGTCAAAATCCAATAAAGTAAATCTTTACTTCAAAACAAAACAAAATGAAATGAAGAAGTACTGTTTAAATCCTGGTATGTGGAAAGATGGCAAAATAATTTGTTTTTTCCTTCCTTTCTAATTGGACCCAGGGCTTCTATGGTTCTAGATACCAGATAAGGAAGGAGCTTTTAATCATTTTAAAAGGTGTTCTCCAAGTAAAAATGCTTATCAAAGCCAGAATGGATTTCATCCTCTAGGGAAGGTATGTAGGGAAGATTGACATAAAAGATTTATTGACCCATTTAGGAATATACCCTTCAGCCTCTAGAGCTATTTCTTGTTATGGCCATTCCAAGGATCCTTTCTTTTGTTCATGGGAAGATTCTAGGCAGGTGGTCCATTTGAGGGAATCCTAGAACTTCTCTGTCCTGACAGCTGCAGAAACATCCAGGTTTTTGCTTCCATTCTTATGATATGTAGGAATGTGCATTTCAGATCTTCTGTCTTTATCTGTGTACTATAGGATGCTTGATTTCCACTTTGGAACCAAATACTATATGGGGAGTCAGTTTAGAGGTCACTTTAACCCTTATACTTTGGAAATATTACTATTATGAACTTTTATCTTCTATTTCTAACCCAGTTATTGCAATGTTGTGGTCACCCATGTTAAAAAATTGAGTAATGATGGTGGCCTTTGTATTTAATCTTGGGAAGTTTGATGAACATGATTGAGTACAAATGCAACAAAGTAAACCTAACAGTTTTATCACGTACAGATAGGTAATACACATTACAGCTATACTAGTAGCTAGCTATAAATAGAATGAAAACCTAAAAATAAGATTTAAGTATGTTTCAACATAAAAATGAAGGAAGTCAGAGTAACTACAGGGTTTATTTACTTACCTTTACGCTCTCCCCAATCCTGATGTGCACATTATACACGAATATGCTATATTTTACTTATCTTACAGCTTTGGTATTTCCAGTTAGATGTGCTATCTTTGCTAATTAATTACAAGCTATTAATGTCTTTCAGTTATGAAGATGGTGCTGTCGATGTATTGGGCCTGAGTTATTTTTCTAAGTAAAGGTGATAGGTATCCCCTGAGCCATCTATATCATTTCTCCCTATTCCACTCAGCCTTTAGTGACATATATTGTTTTCTAGATGGCTGGCTGAAATTACAAATACTGTTTTAAGATTGTGAAATCTGGGGAAGCCGGGATGGCTCAGTGGGTTAAGCGCTCACTTTGCAGCCCCGGGGATCGAGGATCGAATCCTGGCCCCGGCCCGTGTGGACCCTCATGCTGAACTGGGGAGTGCCCCCAGTTCAGTTCTCACCTGAGTGAGACCCCGGCCCAGTTCCTGCCCTGTGCAGCCCCACTCCCACCTGTGGAATGAAACTATGTGGAAAAACCAATGATGTGCAACTATGGAGACTGTTCTGCGCCCTCCCCCTTCTCTCTGTCTCTGTCTCTGTATCTCTCTCTCTGTCAAAAACAATAAAAATAAATCTTAAAAAAAAAAGATTGTGAAATCTTCTATTTGCAAAATGAATTAGCCTATTCAACCTGTGACGTGATCTCATTAGTAATACTGTATATTTGAAATGAATTGATAGTCCTTTACCACAGTTACTAATAAATAGTTAAAAGGGTAGTATAGGAAGAAATGCTTGACCTTTCTAACTAATTAGTCTCTGGTGGAAATGTTAACATGAATGAAATAAAGCATGTGACACTCAAATAGCAGATCAGTGGAGTAGAATAGAAAGTCAATAAATTGACCCAAATAAGTAAACCGATCAGGGCAGCATTCCATATCAGCATGGGGGAGAAGGAGTAGATTATTCATTAAAAGTAGCCAGCTGAGAAAAAAATTGGATCTTTCACTTATCACATCAAATAAATCCCAAATGAGTCAAGGTTGTAAAATTCAAAATGAAGACATTGAAGTACTATAGGAAAACATGAGGGATATTATATACAATCTTAGTATATAACTAATGATAATTAATTTCAAAGTACAGCATATCCATCTAGAAATACCAGACCTGGAAGATGGGTAAAATATGCATAGTATATTCATGTACAATGTATACCTCCAGATTAGGGAGGGAAGGTAATAAATTTTCAATTACTCTTACTTCCTTTATTTTTATATTTAAATATACTCACAAACCTTTTTATGTATGATGTTAAAGTCATAAAAGGAAAGATCTAAAAATTGACTACAATTTTTAAATGTGCAGAGAAAATTATATATAAAAGCAAAAGAAAATGCCAAATTGGAAAAAATATTTGCAGCAGGTATAACAAAGAATATGTTAATACTTATTCCTTCAATACTTAAAAAGGGTCTACCAATGAAATCACCAACAGCCAATAGAAAGATGGATGTAATTCTCAGGAGGGAAAATTTAGATGACTTTTAAACAAAATTGTCATCCTTCTTCATAATAATAACTCCAAAATAGAGTCAAAATCAGGTACTATTTTAAACCTAAAAATTGACAGAAAAAAGTTGAATAACACACTGAGTTGGTAAGAATAGGTGGCAGTAGGCACTTCCATACATTTCTGAAGGGAAGGGAAGTTGTATAAACACATATATAGTCATTGCAATATTTGTAGCAATAAAAAGTTTTACTATTAAAAATGTTGAGGGAAGCCGAGATGGCTCAGTGGGTTAAGCGCTCACTTTGCAGCCCCGGGAACCGAGGCCCCAGCCTGTGTGGACCCATATGCTGAACTGGGGAGTGCCCCCAGTTCGGTTCTCACCGGGGTGAGACCCCGGCCCAGTCCCTGCCCTGTGCAGCCCCGCGCACCTGTGGAATGAAACTATGTGGAAAAACCAATGATGTGCAACTACGGAGACTGTTCTGGGCCCTCCCCCTTCTCTCTGTCTCTGTCTCTGGTATCTTTTTCTCTCTGTCAAAAACAATAAAAATAAATCTTTAAAGACTTATTAAAAAAATGTTTGTAATACTTAAAAGCTTTTCCATTACTAAGGGAGTCAGTAAGTAAACTGCTATAGCCATAAAAAAAATAAAAATAAAAATAAAAAAATACTAGGTAGATTCAACAAAGATGAGCGTTTGCCTTGTGAGGTCTGGGGATTGAGCCCTCGCCCTGGCCCATGCAAACCCACATGCTGAACTGCAGCACAACTGGTAACCCCCGGGATGGCAGTGAAAATTCTCGCCTCCCATGCTGAAAGCCCCCAGTTGGGTTTCTGCCCTGTGTGGCTCCACACCCTCCTGTGTGGAATGAAACCATGTTGAAAACTGATGACGTACAACTATAGAGACTGCTCTGGGCCCTCCCCCTTCTCTCTGTCTCTCTGTGCCTCTGTCTCTCTCTGTCTCTGTGTCTGTCAAAAACAATAAAATAAATTTTAAAAATCTATAATTAGCCTCTTACTAATAATATAAAATTGCCTAGGTTGCTTTTCCCATTATTTTTATATTAAGGTATAAATTGCATGCAATAGAATTATATTGACAAGCACATATACCACCATAATCTGGGTCATTTTAAAACTTTTATTTAGGTCTGTGAGTTTGTCTTATGAAGCTGGACCCTGTACATATGGGATATACCACTGCTGCTGCTTTGACATATTTATAAATTCAGAAAATAGGTGTATTCTTTCCTGCAGTACATTAGTAATTTGGTTCTTCTAGGAGGATGTGATGTAGGCTTGGGTTAAGAAGATTTTTCCAAAAGCTAATTCAGGGGGGAAATTTTTTTTTTTTTTTTTCCCAGAGAGTCAGTACTATGAAAAAATAACTTATACTGGCATCATGTAGACAAACTTCAATTATCTGACTAAATTTTTACGTTTTAACTGGACATACTGAAGATGATTAACTGGAATTGGAACCCCCTAAAGAATTATGCGTGAGAGCAACCTTTGGTGTCTAGACAATCCTAATGGAAAACAGAAAGATTGCATTTACTCAAGAAAATGCAATAAAATTTGAGCCAAAATTTTGTACCTGTGCCAAGATTTGGCCTAAGGTGTTAGCTCTTTTTCCTAGTCACTCCCCTAAGTGATTGATCTCATTTAGTGAATTTAGGGGATTGCCAGAATCAAAATCCAGGCAGGGCTTTACATTTTTGTTTTCCGTAAATATGCCCTGTCGCCAAGAAGCTGGAAATTAAGGCCAGGTACTTAGACACAATTGTTTAGACTCAGTTTGGTTTACTTCTTTCTCTTAACCTGGCTGAAATTTTGGGAGGCTGGATGTTTTGTAACCTATTTACACATGTCCTTTTGAGTCAAAAATAAATTATTTCTGCTGCTGAACCTAGTTGATTTGATGAAAGTAAATTATGTCTGAATAATACATAGCTTTTATTTTTGGATACTACAATTATTGAAATCCCAGGGGAGCGAGCCCCTTTAACTGCTTTCCAAAGCAGATTTCATTTTTATTAATTAAAAAACAAAGATACCTCATTTGTAGATCTTCATCTTTGCTTCAGCAGCTGTGTCTGGTTCTTGCTTTCTCTTTTTTTTTTTTCCAGAATGGCAGTAGCTTTTTAAATTATAAAACAAGTGCATACATATAAAACAAGTTCATAAAATGTTTGTTCAATAATAAAAAAGTACAAAGCATTTCTCCACAGTACACCCAGAGCTAACCTGCACTAAATTTGTTATTTCTTTTGCTAGATTTTTTACACATGCATAACCTTACATGTTTAAGTAGTTCTTAAGGTGAATGGAATCATTCTAATCATGGTCTCTTATAATGGGAACATTTTTCCATGGCAGTACATACTTGTACTTGAAAAAGTAGGCTATCTAATATTTCATCATACACATATACCAAAAGATGCTTAAACTTTCAAACTGTTTCCAGGTTTTTGCTTTTATCCACAAGGCTGCAATCCTAGGACAGGTATAATTGTCTAATGTACTTAGCCTATTAGGATATATATCCAGCAGTGGAATTGCTGGTCAGAGGGTATGCACATTATTAATTGTTAACGTTTTTGCAGAGGCCAGGGATCAGCTTGCCGCTTAGGCAGTGGAGGGCAGTTGCTGAGGTTGAAGAAGACTTTAAAATGTATCTAATTGTTTTTAAAGCATTTGTTTAAAATGTTATGTTTCTTTCTTTCTTTTTTTTTTTTTTAGAACTGAACTGGGGGCCTCACTGCATTCGGGAAGCACACCCCAGTTCAGCATATGGGTCAGGATTCGATCCTCGGGCCTCGGGGCTTCAAAGCGAGCGCTTAACCTGCTGAGCCATCCCGGCTTTCCCAAATTTTATGTTCTTAATAGACATTTCCATTACTCCTCTAATTACACTGTCAGACTGCCCTCCAGAAATTCTCCAAGTAGGCTGACCAGATGTGCCGTTTTAAATGGGACAAAAAACAACAGTACGGTACTGTCCCGTTTCAAATGGTACATGTAGTCAGCCTAGACGTGGCTAAATTCAACGTGTCAGTAGACTGACCGCACGTCACGTTTGAAATGGGAAAGTACTGTTGTTTTATGTCCCATTTCAAACAGTACATCTGGTCAGCCTGCTCTCCAGTGCTCCCCTTGACAGAGTATGTCAGCCTCTAAATGCAGGAACAGTGTCACTTGCACTAAGTATTCATAGTGCTTTCCATTAGTATTGCCTCGCATTAGTATTTGACATATACTATGTAGTAGATGTCAAGTAATTTTTAAAGATTTATTTATTTACCGTATTTTCCGGCGTATAAGACGACCCCCTAATTTTACAGTTAAAACATAGGTTTTAGGCCTATAACATAGGTTAGGCCTATATTCGCTGTATAAGACTACCCCCCACTTCCGAGGCTGTAGTCTTATACAGCGAATATAGGCCTAAACCTATGTTATAACTGTAAAATTAGGGGGTCGTCTTATATGCCGGAAAATACGGGTATTTATTTTTATAATTGTTTTTGATAGAGAGAGAGAGATACAGAGACAGAGCTAGAGAGAACGGGGAGGGCCTAGAACAGTCTCCATAGTTGCACATCATTGGTTTTTCCACATAGTTTCACTCCACAGGTGGGTGGGGCTGCACAGGCAGGAACTGGGCCGGGGTCTCGCCCCGGTGAGAACTGAACTGGGGGCACTCCC
Organism: Craseonycteris thonglongyai; assembly: GCA_004027555.1. NCBI lineage: Eukaryota > Metazoa > Chordata > Mammalia > Chiroptera > Craseonycteridae > Craseonycteris > Craseonycteris thonglongyai. The sequence continues at coordinate 31,236 of PVKE010014370.1, forward strand.
CAGCTCAGCATATGGATCCGCACGGGCCGGGCCGGGATTCGATCCTCAGTCCCCGGGGCTGCAAAGTGAGCGCTTAACCCACTGAGCCATCCTGGTTTCCCCAAGTAACTTTTTAAATATACCTAGTTCACCACCTATTTACCAACTCAAGCATTATCAAACTTTTTAATATTTATTAGTCTAGTAGATGTTCAGCATATGGATGTACACTGGCCAGGATTCAATCCTTGGTCCCTGGGGCTGCAAAGCAAGCACTTAACCCACTGAGTCATCCTGGCTTTCCCTTCTTTTTTTTCTTAAAGTGTTATTTTTTCATTAAAATCAAGCATCTTTTCATATGATCACTGACATATTTCATCATGTACTCAGCATATTTTTATATTGAGGCATGTCTGATTGCTACTGACTTATAAGTGGCAAGTTAAGTAAATGTAATTTTTTTAAGGATATAATCTAATGATCTATGTGGTGCAAATATGTTTACCAACTCAGCTTTATCTTTTAAGTATATTGGGTTTTCTACTTTGACAATATTTATTTTTAGGTAATCAAATCTATCATTCTGTTTTCACTGCTTTCTAAATTCTGTAACATGCTTGGAAGGGCCTTCCTTATCCCCAAATTATTAAAAAAAAAAAAAATCATTACATTTCTTCTAATACATTTAATGGTTTTAATTTTTATACTTAAATAGTTGATCTTTCTGGAATTATTTTTTGTGCAAGATGAGAAATTGAAATCTAAGCTTTCTTTTATCCAAGGGACAATTCCTTGTCTCAACATTTCTGAAGTAATCCTTCTTTCCCCCATTGATTCGAAATGCTGCCTTTACCATATATAGAATTTTCATATACAAATTAAGTAATTTCTGGACTTTAATTTCTACTTTGTCAATTTCTTTATCTGCTTCTTAGCCAATATCACGTATTTCAGTCACCCTATGTAGTAATTTTGAAATCTGGGAGGCTAAAACTTTCCCTCTTCCCCATTACTCCTTTTTTTAGAATTTTCTTGGGGGAAACCAGGATGATGGGTTAGTGGGTTAAAAGCTCACTTTGCAGCCCCAGGGACTGAGGATTGAATCCAAGCCCCAGCCCATGCGGACCCCCATATGCTGAACTGGAGTGTGCTTCCCAAGCTGGAGGCCCCAGTTCGGTTCTCACCCGGATCACTTGGTATATAGAACTGGGCCCTCCCCCTTCCCTCTGTCTCTGTCTCTCTCTCTCTGTCAAAAACATTATAATAAATCGTTTTTTTTTAATAAATAATTTTTTTCTCTAAAAAACCAACTAAAAGTCCAGTAGTTAATTGTGAAACAGACTGAACTGTATATTTACAAATTTCCTATTCAGCAGAACTAATTGTATTCATTGCAACAAAGCAATCTTTGTTATGGCTTTTCAGTAAGCCTTCTTGTTTATAACTTACTTATTAAGATAGTTATAAATTACTTAATCAAAACTGGGATTAGGACCATGGGGTTAGAAGGTGGCCTTGATATTGCAGAACATTAACCCAGTGTTTTGATATCATTTCAGGAAACATTTCTTTTGTTGCATTTCCAGTTTCCAATACCAACTCACCAACAAAGATTTTACCAAAAACCTTAGAACCAATAAATGTGAATGTTGGACCCCAAATGGTAAGAAAATAATCAAATCTTAGAATTTGAAACTTTGCTTAGGTAAGATTAATGTAAAGGGTAATTGCACTAAAAATGGTTTGTCACATATTCTAGGTAATTTCTGATCTCAGTATTTTTGAAGTTTTGTTTTTATCTGAATGCATCTGATTAAGTCTTGAGAAAATGAAAGACATTGTGTTCTTCATTGTTTAATTTTCATGTGTTTGACTTTGGATTATGTATATGTAATAAAGTTTTTACCCCCTATGTAAGGCTTTCCTTATTTTTAGTTGTTTGATTAAATTTATTTGAAATCTGTTATGTTTTTATGTTTTCTTCCTTTTTTTTCCCTTACAAAATTTCCTTTACTGCCCTAAACTATGTACTCCCATATAAACTGAACATGACCCATTAGTTTATGTCTGTAGCTATCAGTTTGAAACTCTAATTAAAGGATGTTTGGGGAAAAACAACATGCCCATTCATTTTAATCTTTAACAGTAGAAATAATTAATGCAAATGGGAAATACTTAATTTTTTCTCTGAAGGTATTTTCTTAATTATGCTAGAGCTTGAAGTGTATAGAACTTTTAGAAAGCCTTAAATAAACAAAGTTGCATGTAACTACTCTAAAAGCTATACCTAATGTAAATGGCTTTACCCACCATTAGAAAAAGTATATAAGTAGTCAAATAATAACACTCCATTGTCAATACTATAAAGCAATAAGGATAAAATTTGCCCATAATATACAGTACCGAACACAAAATTAGACAAGAAATATCATTTAACATACTTAATGGGGATGCTGGGATAGCTCAGCCAGTTGAGTGTTTGCCTTGCAACCACAAGGTTCTGGAATCAAATCCTTAACCCTGGTGCATACAAACTCATATGCTGAACTGTGGCACAACTGGTAGCTGCCGGGTTGGCGGTGAAGGTTCTCCCTTCCCCTGCGGGAGGCCCCCAGCTCGGTTCCTGTCCAGCAAGGCCGCACATCCACCTGTGTGCCTGTGTGGAATGAAACCATGTCACAACTAATGATGTACAACTATGGAGACTGCTCTGAGCCCTCCCCCCTTCTCTCTTTCTCTTTCTCTCTCCCCTTCTCTTTCTTTCTCACCTTGCCTCAATAAAATAAAATTGAAAAAAAAAAGCATACTTAATGGCTCCAGAAAGTCTTTAAGATTTTAAGACAGTCTAGACAAGAAGTTTTTCCTGATCGCTCGAGGACTGTTAATTATCTACAGAATTCAAGCCAAAGATCTTACACAATTTACTGTAGCTATGTGAAGAATGTAGTCTAGCTCCAAGCCTCGTAGAGACTTAAGTTCACATAAGTATTCCCATTCCAAGGTAGTTCCAGGTATATTTTCAAAATATTTACTAAGCATTTGCCCTTCGCCAGCCACTATAGTAGGTGCAAATGAGATGAGCTACCTGAATTTAAAGTCTATATTTTGAAATATGATTATATAAACACCAAAATTAAACAAATATACCCGAACACTTGTGTTTGGCCCTTACTTACCCTCATGCCTCTATTTTGAGAGACTGTTCCTTGTTGGTATTTTAGCGATACTGCTATGGCTCAAATTTGAGGGGTTTTTTTTTTGTTTTTGTTTTGAAACATATTTCTATTTCCATATTCAGTTTGAACTAATGTACATGAAAGCCTTTATACATTTTAGTTCTGATCATGGTTAGTAATTGGGTATACTACTATCCAATTACTGCAAACCTCAGAATCAGTAGAAAAAGGTCAGAAGGAGAGAAGATTGGGGGGCTCTCCTTTAAGCCAGGCCAACCCAAGGCCTTTGTCTCCCTAGTTCTGAGGGCTTTTTGCAGTTCTTAGATCTTGGGCAAGAATCGGAGTTTTCTTTTTGATTTCCTAATTGTTGTGGAACCCCAATTAGAACCATTTCTTTCTCATACTTCTTTTGAACATTATCCTCTTGCCTTTAATTTCTCATCCATGATATCTAAAAATATTTTTTAGTTAGAAAATTTTTGAATAAAACCTCACTCTATTTCTTCAAGCAAATTTAAATTTCATATGCCTCTTTGAAAGCCTAATCTTGGGGAAGCTGGGATGACTCAATGGGTTAAGCGCTCACTTTGCAGCCCTGGGGACCGAGGATTGAATTCCGGCCCTGGCCCGTTTGGACCCATATGCTGAACTGGGGAGTGCCCCCAGTTCAGTTCTCACCGGGGCGAGACCCCGGCCCAGTTCCTGCCCTGTGCAGCCCCACTCCCACCTGTGGAATGAAACTATGTGGAAAAACCAATGATGTACAACTATGGAGACTGGGGCCCTCCCCCTTTTCTCTGTCTCTGTATCTCTCTCTCTCTCTCCCAGTCAAAAACAATAAAAATAAATCTTTAAAAAGAAAGCCTGGGGAAAGCCGGGACGG
>PVKE010014371.1:0-35071 GCA_004027555.1 Craseonycteris thonglongyai
ACATTTTGTATAAGTGTATTGGAATTCTTGATGAAACAGGTAAATCGGGTCTGACCAAGAGCTCTGTTGTGAGTGATCCATAATATGGCAAAATGCAGCAAATGTAGCCAGTCTTCGAGTCAGCTAGAGTATAAACTCTGATACCCCATTGTGTCGGTTTCTTAGGATTGTATGTTATGATTTGACACTTCAAATCAGCTGGGCGCTGTATTGGCGCCGCTCGAGTTGGCGCTTCAAATCAGCTGGGCGCCACAGCGGCATCGCTCGAGTTATAAGAGCTGCAATCGCTTCAAAGTCCATGGTACACGGAATTTCACCCCAGACATTGCAAGCGATCAACGATCGACCAAAATTGGCCTCACGATTGACCGTTCGATCGCGATCGACTTGTTGGCCACCCCTGTTCTAAGGGGCTAACCATCTTGTCCAAAATCAGTTTTTTGCCTTCAAATCTGTTACTCTTTACACCATGTGTCACTGACTGCATCTGTTTTGTTCACTGCTGTATATTCAACTGTAATGCCTGACACAGAGTAGGTGCTCAATTAATACTTCTTGAACAGAATGAAACAAAAGACCAGAAACCAGGATCTGGAAGGAGTGGGACAGAATGTGGGAAAAGCCTTCCCTAATGGAGTGAGTCTGGTATTACCCCCAGCACAATGCCTAGGACATAGTAGATGCTCAGCAAATACTTATTAAATGGTGAATGAATGAATAGAACTTTAGAGGTGAGCCTTCCTTGGGTACCATAGCCATAACCTATGAGCATTGGTTTTGATGTGGGGAGTCCCAGAAAAGAAACTGCCAATATACCGTATTTTCCAGCTTATAAGATTACCGGGCGTATAAGACAACCCCCTAATTTTACAGTTAAAACATAGGTTTAGGCCTATATTCGCTGTATAAGACTACCCCCCACTTCAGAGGCTGTAGTCTTATACAGCGAATATAGGCCTAAACCTGTGTTTTAACTGTAAAATTAGGGGGTCGTCTTACACGCCCGGTCGTCTTATACGCCGGAAAATACGGTATCCTGTCTGCTTCCCGCAGCACCCTGCCTTTTCTACTCCACCACTCCCCAGATCAGGGAGCGTGGTCAAGTGAAATAGTGCTACCTTCATCCTGCCTGGTTTTCTGCCCAGTACCTGACACTCGTGCCAGGTTAAAAATAGATGTTGGTTTACAAATGTTAAACAGCTGAATCTGTGACGCTGGCAGCTGGTGGCTCACAGGGCTGAGGTCTGATTTGAACCCCTGTGGAGGCACCTCTCTGTGCGTCTGATTGTGAAGCTCAGAGTTATGCAGTGCCCCATTAGCTGCAATTTCCCCAGAAACACTACAGAGTGATGAAGGGTTGGGTGTCAGCCTCCTTTTATTATTTATTTTTGCTACAGAATGGGCTTTTCTAAGGTAACATACATCAGGAGGCCTTCTCACCGTGCTGCTTGGGTGACACTTTGTATTTTGTTGAGCAGATACTCCCTTGGTGCCAATGACCTCTCGCTCTGCCTGATTAATGACATTTCCTTCAGCCCAACTCTCTGCCTTTCATGTTTCCCTGGGTCCCCTGTGGAGCTGCCTAGCTGGCTCCTCACCACAATGGCAGCTGACACAGAGTGACTTCATTGCAGATTTCAAGGTCACTCTGTCTTGGATATCCTCACTCCCCCCACGCCACCTCCTTCACATTCACCACAGAGGCCCTTTCATTCTGAGCAGCCTTAAGGTATAGCCTCCTGGCTGAAGAGCTCAAAGATCCTTCCAGAGAAGGGCTACACACAAGCTCCTAAAGGTGCCCAAATCTTTTGAGAGAACTGGCATTGGCTTTAAGGGCATGGCCAGGTGTGAAAGGGGGACGGGACTCGATTCCCAGGCAGTAGAGTGGGACAGTAAGAGCATGTGGAGTCACATGTGCTTGCGTTTGCCCTTCCAAATGAGGATAATAGTACCAAGTCATAAAGTCACATCAGAAGGCAAATGAGATGCTGCATGGGTAGTGCTCTGCATATCGTCACTGCTCAATAAATATTATTTCTATTATTATTATTATTTTAAAGGTTTATTTTATTGTTTTTGACAGAGAGAGAGACAGAGACAGACAGAAGAAGGGGGAGGGCCCAGAGCAGTCTCCATAGTTGTTCATCATCAGTGTTCAACATAGTTTCATTCCACACAGGTGGGCGGGGGCCGTGCAGGATGAGAACCAGGCCGGGGACCTCCTGCATGGGAGTCACACTCCCACAGCTGGGGACTGAACCAGCGGCTTCTCACCTGGGAAGCTTGTGCCGGTAAGAACCGAACTGGGGGCCTCCCACATGTGAAACACCCCAGTTCAGCATATGAGTCTGCAAGGGCCAGGACCGGGGCTTAATCCTCGGACCTCGGGGCTATAAATTGAGCTCTTAACCCACTGAGACATCCGGGCTTCCCTAGTTCTGTTACTATTACTCATAAAAATAATTATGAAGCCATTTCCCCAAACGTTAGGCCAGGGAAAGCAAGCTGTTATGAGTCAGGGTTTAAATCAGAAAAACAGAAACCTGAGGTCTTACTAGAGTACAGAAGGAATTTAATGCATGACATAGGTTATACAGATGAGCAAAGAGTGGAGAATCCAAACTGAAATGGTGAGTCAACTCAGAGATAGGCCACAGATGAGGTACTGCTCATTGTTGGCCTCTCCCCAAACCCAGGACTCAAGTGTGGAAATTAAGCACTTGATTTGAAAGAATGTGAACTCACTTGGAACCTCAGTTCCTCACTAGAATTATTTGTTGGAGAAATTCAGTGGTTGGTGGACATCCATGGCAGATCATCCTAAACTTAGGCAAATACTATTTCTGTGGAGGAAGCTCGATTCAATATACTATAGTGGTTACAGCAGCACACTGCCTGCTTAGCCTCCACGAGAAGCAAATTAGGAGTCTGGCTGCAATTGCTGAGGAGTACAAACTCTTTCAGAAGGACAAGCAAGAACATAATATTCCTTTCTTGAAGTTATTATACATTCTGAATACAACAGGCTTGGTCCCATGAGCTCTGATATTGCACTGCTGTATCTAAAACACAAAGGCAAGTTTGAAAAACTCTATGGCGATCTCTGTTGTTCAAATTTGTCTTCCCCATGGAGATGATACATTTGAAGGAGGGAATCTTTCCATGGCCGATGGAGGGGGCAAGATTTCAGAGAGTAAGAGGAATAAAAAACTTAATAATATTTCTTTCAGGCCCTTTTGTATGCCCAGGAGAAGCAGGAATTTTGTTGGCCATGAGTAATACCTTTTTCCTGTTTTGTTGTTGTTTTATTTCTCCCTGAGTGCTGACCCAATGAAGATTTTTGGTTGTCTTTACCATAGAAATGTCTATACTTATGGGTCTACATACAGTAAGGGGATAATCAAGAAATAGTAACAATAGTTAAGCTTCCTTATCTTTAATATTGTGGTTTTTAAAGATAAGAAAAATAAAGAATTTTACAAAAAATTACTGCATTTCAGTGTTTCTGAAATACACATTAAACAACTTTGTGTCATCTCATAAATTGGAGCACTTCTGGGAATTGATAACAACTTACAATCAATTCCAGCTAGACCATCTTTTTATGTGGTTGTCATTGCCTGAGTATTTGCACACTTGGTTCTTATTCCTGCTGGCCAGACTGGACCACTTAGTTTTGTAGTGCTTCAGTCAGCACACTGTGACAGATCATTTGAATAAGGACTACGAATTTTGAAAACCTTCTGTTGACACTGTGGGAAGATTAAGAAAGTTGCAGCATCCAAATTTGCAGACTGCTGTTATCAGCTTGGAGGAAAACTCTGGAGACAATAGTGGGACACTCTGAAGGAAAGCCGTATCACCAATGCAATGGTATTATACGATGAGTGACATTGTGTGGAAAAAGAAATGGACATTCTTAATTGTGAGTCAAAGTGATTTAGAAGAATTGGATTCTGAACATAAAGGAGTTTAGGAATGCCCTACCAATTTCTTTTGCTTACATCTCCTCTTTTTATGAGTGCATAAGAATAATATGTGATAACATTCTAAAAGAGTTCTTTCAATATGTATAACATAAAAATCATAAGTGACAAGAAAGCTTTGTGCCATAGTTTAATTGGTAGTGTTTTTTCTTTTTTAGGGCTATATAAAATAGTGGCAAGCCAAGGACAAATTTCACAAATCTGATGTTTAATGTTAGAAATTATAAACAAAAGAATAGATAATATATGATGCTATTTACATAAAATTAAAAAACAAAACAAAACAGGAAAAAGCAAGAGATAATGTTATAAGTCAAGGCAGGTGTTATCTTCTGAGAGGACAGAGGGAACATGAAGAGGGGACTTCTGAAAGGCTGGCATTATTCAATTTCTTAACCCAGCTGATGTTTGCTTTGTGACTATTTATTGAATTATACATTTATATTTTACAGATTCTCTATGTGTGCTGTGTTTTAATAAAATATTTTAAATGGTATTTCTTGTATTTTACTAGCACCTTAGATTTGATCAAATGCAGAAATGTGTGTGTGTGTAGTATTTCCTTTTCTGTCTTTTCTAGTATGTATGCTTCCCTAATTAGAGGTATCTATCCTGCCTTGAGGAGAATTAGTGTGGATGTAGCAGCAAAATAACACATTATTGGGTTTGCAGAATAGTTTCTTTATAATCCAAAGGAAAGGGCTTGAGAGGAGCATTTATGCCGTAATCATACAAGTGACATGGAACAGAGAAGGAGCAGCAGATGTTGCCTATTGTCCAACAGATGAGAGTCACCATGGCTGGAGGGAAGTGAAGATGGTGGTGACCATGGAAGAAGCACTGAGAAGAGGGTTACACCTGGCAGAAACCCTGTGGAACAGAGTCAAATTAACATGAAAATATAGCCAAGCACTCCCGAGACCAGTACCAGGATTAGTACATAAAAATCTAGACAGAGTTATGGGGTTTATTTCTGGTACTAGTACCTGATGCATTTAAAAAAAAATATTTATGCTGTCTTGCATTTTCTAAATCTTTGACCATTAACCTATATTATGATTATATTAAGAAAGTTATTTTCAATGAAAAAATGTAGGCTGGATATTCCACCCCATCTTAGGTTTATGGTACCGGTGCCTACTGATGCCCGTGGATGCTCTTACAGTCCAGAGAGTGTGTTTATAGCATCTTAAATCCTCTACACTGCATGTGGTATTCTGAACACCAAAGGCAAGCCAGGCCCCCAAAGCTTCTAGTTGAGAGAGCAGTATGCGGACCCTTTGTTCTGAAAGGCCCAAGCTTTCAGTTGCCCAGCTTCACGCTGGGTGCCTTTTGTCTTCTGCATTGTGGTACCACAGTACAGAATGTTGGACAGATGCAGTCTGGTGGAGGCAGACATGAACTTGGTTTAAATTGCTCCTTTTTTGCCAGTGGCAGCAGCTTTTATTTCAGCCACTACCCAGCAGAGCGCATCACCATATGGCATCCATCTCCATCTCTCTGTGAGTACCTGGAGGACACTGAGATGTATGAAAAAAAATAAAACATAGTTGGTGGCCTCTGGGGGCTCACAATCCCCCAGGGGAAGCAGATTGTATACAACTAATCAAAATACAGTGTGATGATTATGGTAGGGGAGTGGAGGTACATATTTTCCTCCCTCCACTCCCACCTTTCTGTGGCATAAACCAAGGCTAGACTAATAGTAGAAGACATTCTTTTAGCATAATAATGCAAAGGGAATAAGGTTGTGTGTGTGTGTGTGTGTGTGTGTGTGTGTGTGTGTGTGTGTGTGTATCTCAGCAATATGATAGGTCTGATTATGTTTTTGATAATTTGCTGAGGGGAAGCCAGGGTGAGTATCTCTCCACTTCTCAAAGGAGCTGGGGACCCTCTTTATGCTCCAACCTCCAACCCGAATGGAACAAAAGGAGGATCCAAATGGCTGAAAAGTTACGCTGGAAACTGAGCACAAGGAGAATGAGCAATGGCTTTAATAAGCTAAGGGTCCAGCAGGGAGAGGAAGTAGAGGACGAGGCTTCCAAGTTGGATATTGCCTCAAGGGCTATCATTCCTGCGAATCAAGAAGAAAATTCTTATACCCACTGGAGTATCTTGTAGGTGTTGGCATAGTGTTATATATAATAAAGAAACAAAACCACTCCCAATCCCAAGGAAAGACTGTTTGGATAATCTTTTGGATTTGGTATGGGGGATTATCTAGCCATGCCTATTTGTAAATGAGCTTTATAACTACTCTTTTAGATAAAAGGCATAGTTCAGAGCTTGCCTTTCTCTGCATGTAAATAGCAAACATCTATTTGCAAGGCACTGTCCTAGGCACTGAATATTCAGTTGTACACAAAACAGAAATCCCTGCCCTTTTGGAATTTATATTCTGTGGGGGAGACATAGTCTGATGGCAGCACAGAGGAAAAAGTGATTACTAATTCCTGAGAGAGGAGGGGTAAACAAGACTTTTCAATGAGCAAACTCTTGGGCTGGGCATTGTAGGATCAGTAAGGCATCGCTGTGGCACAAGGTGACAGAGGCAACATGACAGGAAAGGCTACGGGCGTGCTCTCAGGTGTATCTAGAGACTGGGTGGTTGGGTGTGGGCTGGACATGAAGAGGTTGATAATTGGCTACATGTGGGTTGAATTGGCCCCACAGTCATGTTTGTTGGGTGAGCACAGAGTCTGTAAATGTCTTCAGAGAGGCTTCCCTTCCTGTTGAATGCAGCCCTACTATTTTTTTTCACTTCATGGCTGGCCCACTGGCTCATTTCTCTCATGTACATTATGTACATAGTGGCCTCTGAAAACATTTGGGTTTGCAACTCATTGGCAAGAATTTTTTTACAGCAATTAAAAAAGTAAGGGATGCCAAGATAGCTCAGCAAGTTGATCACTTGCCTTGTAACTGTGAGGTTTGGGGATTGAATTCTGGCCCTGGCTTGTACACACGCATATGTTGAACCTGGGTACAATTGATAGCTGCCCGGATGGAGGTGAAGTTTCTTGCCCCCCATGCAGGAGGCCCCTGGTTCAGTTCCTGCCCTGCACTGCCCCACATCCACCTGTGTGGAATGAAACTATGTCACAACTAATGATGTACAACTATGGAGACTGCTCTGCCCTCCCCAACCTCCACTTCTCTCAAACAATAAAATAAACCTTAAAAAAAAAAAAAAAGTAAAGTATAACCTAAATATAGCAAAAAGCTTTAGCACAATGAATGTTTCCAATCTGAACATATTCATGTAACCAGCACCTAGATCAAGAAATGGATTATTGCTGGTACTCCTCAGTTTCTATCATAATGTTATGCTTTTGGTCACTACCCTCTCCAAGCGTATCCACTTTCTATCTCCTAACAGAATAGGTTATTTTGCTTGCTTTTGAACTTTATATAAATGAAATCATACACTAGTATCCTTGTGTGTGATTTTTTTCACTCCACATTTTGTCATATTCATCCACATTGTCGCCTATAGTTGTTTGTTCATTCTCACTTCCAAACTCCATTGTACAATTATATCACAACACATTTTTTTAAAGATTTATATTTATTGTTTTTGACATAGAGACAGACAGACAGACAGAGGGAGGCGGCCCCAGACCAATATCCACAGTTGTACGTCATTTGTTTTTGGTATAGTTTCACTCCACAGGTGGGTGGGGGCTGTGCAGGGCAGGAACTGGGCTGGGGTCCTCCCACATGGGAAGCCCGCCCCAGTGAGAACTGAACTGGGGGCACACCCCAGTTCAGCATATGGGTCCACACAGGCTGGAGCTGGGACTTGATCCTCGGACCCTGGGGCTGCAAAGCGAGCGCTCAACCCGCTGAGCCATGCCAGCTTCCCACACATCATATTTATCTATTCTGTTTTTTCTACCATTTCTGGGCATCTTGGTAGTTTCCAGTTTGAGGCCATTGTGAATAGTGATGCTAAGCAAATCCTTATACATATCTTTTAGCGAATGCATATGCATATTCTACTGCACATATACCTAGGAGTAGGATTACCGAACCATTGTGTAGGTATATATGCAACTTCAGTAGATACTGCCAAACAGTTATTCACAGTATATACAAATTGACACTTCTACCACTAATGGATAAGAGCCCCAATTCCTCTACATCATCACCCTGGCTATAGGTTCAGTTGCATGGTAGAGAGTGGAGAAACACAAAACTGGAGAAATTGATAGCAAAAGATGTTACAAGACTTTAAGAAAAGGTGCTAAAGCATTTGGTTATTTATTCATTCACTCTTTCAACAGATACTTGATGAAGATTTGCTACATATCTGGTACTGTGCTAGGATCTGCAGATGCATCAGTAAAGGGATGGGTCAAATTCCTGTCCCCATGGCGTCTATAGTCTATTGGAAAAAGAAGCATCCATTGTCAGAAGAATTTCAGTACCAGTGCCAAGCCCTTGTTTTCTGATTTCCATTCCAGTTCTGGCAGAGAAATGGAGTTCCTTTAGGCCCTGTCCAGTTCCTTCAGGCTACAGTGTTCTGGGCCCCAGCTACCTCCACTGGCTTCCCTGGGGATTGTTGATTGCTTAGGCATCTGGGTGCATTTAGATTCCAAAACTTCAGCCTCATTCCTGGAGGTCAATTAGTATGTGGATTGGATCTTTGCAGCTTGGTAATGATTCCAGATTTCTGATATATCATCTCAATTTCTCTTGCTGAAGGCAGTTGTAAAAGATGAGGTCTGTACCTCAGTCATCATAGAGCCCTCATTAAATTAATTCATACTTTTCCTTGTTGATTAACCAAACCATTTTCTTTTTTAGGAACTTCTATCCCTCCACACACCTCACTCCGGTGACTGGAAGTTGTAAAAGCCTGTTCTCACTTGAATCATTGTATCATTTCTTCTTGAGATGTCAAATATCAGTTTTCTCATAATACCCAGGCATAAAAAGTAGTGATCCCATAGGCATAAGGGTTTTTTCATAGCTCATAGAAAAGAAATTATTTATTGCTTCAAAGTGATTGTTGGCACTGTACCAAATTGGGAAAGGTTTAAGGTAAGCTTGTCCAATCCATAGCCCATGGGCCACATGCATCCCAAGACAACTTTGAATGTGGCCCAACACAAGTTCGTAAACTCTCTTAAAACATGAGTTTTTGTTTGTTTGTTTGTTTGTTTTAGCTCATCAGCTATTGTTAGTGTTAGTGTATTTTATGTGTGGCCCAAGACAATTCTTCTTCCAGTGTGGCTCAGGGAAGCCAAAAAGTTGAACATGCCTGGTTTAGGGCTTCATGTAATATGAGTGAGGAGTAAATTTTGCTCCACATTTATTTCACCACAATGAATGTGCCAGGCATTTATGCTAGGCACTGACAACATATTGGTGAACAAAGCATGGTCCCTGCTCTTGCAAATCTCACTCTAATGGGGAAGACAAATATGTCAACAACAACAAAATAGAATGCGATGTGTAAATACTACCAGTGGTGAAGTTCAGTATGCTAGGGGATTGTAAAGAGCAGGTATCTACTGAATCTGTGCTAGAAAGAAGGCTTTCTGGAAGCAGAGCCGTTAAACTGAGACCTGAGGGAGCTATAGGAGTGTGAGAAAGTCAGAAGAATATAACAAGCAAGGGGAACACCAAGTGTGAAGTCCTGAAAGAATGAGAACATGGTGAATTTGAGGAGCATTACTGGGTGGGTGTAGAAAATAATATGAAGAGATATCATGCTTTAGAAGGTGCCTTTTAAAGTCAGTGTAAAACATTTAGCCTTCTTATAAGCAGAGAGAGAAGCCAGTGCAGCTAATGTTATATTTTTTGGTGTATCTACCCTTATGACTTTGACTTAGGGGCTCATTTTGAAACCACTGGGTGTTCTCTCCACAATTTTGCAATGTATTGTACTTGAATAGCATGTTCACCAAATCATCAACTTCTTGCATCCCACTTTCACCTGCTCCAGGGGATGGCTGCTGTAGCAGATACTGTTGATGCCCTACCTCATATCCCTCTCGATCCACCTGCATTCACCTGCAGGTATGGACAGTTTCTACCTGTATCTATCTTCTCTGCCTGAGGGGCTTTCTCTGGCACCAAGGAGAACAGTTTCAGGAGTTAATGCCCAGGCAGAAACCCCCAACTACTGGGGCCTGGGGATCATTGAATAACTGCCCCAGCCATAACTGCCCCAGCCGCCTCCTCCTCCAGCGGGACCACTTAGAGGTGGGTCTCATGGATTTCTCAGAAGACTTCTCAAAGAATTGAGCTCTTGTAGCCCACTGTGGTAATCATGGATTAATATGCGCTTTGTGGACACTACCCTTCTTTGACTCACTTTCCTCACTTCCTCATTTGAGCTTCCTGGGGTCACCTCCCAAATAAATGACCTTCACCCAAGTCCAGTGCTGATTTGGGGGAAACCCAAATTAAGACAACTGCCTATCTCTAAAGTGAAATTCATTAATCTTATGTAGCCTGTTTTTTAGTAGCCCATCCCAAGCATACCTTCCAAATTTAGTGAAAACCTATTCTGCTTTTCTTTCTGTCTTTCTTTTTTGCAAAATGTGGTCAGAAAATAGTAAAAACCCTACAATTTTATTTATATAGATTAAAAAGACTTTGCATGAAACTGACTCCTTCTTTGAGAAATAAGTCCCATCTTTGGACTGGACAGTGGGCCCATGAGAACCTTCTTCTGCCTACAGGCCCATTTTCTAGTCCAGAAGACAAGAACAGAGTTTCGAAGTTTGTGCCTTGTCACGCTTACATTGAGAAGGAAGTGTCTGGCCATGACTGAGTTTGGAAGGAAGTCTGTGCAGAAAATCACCAGCTTTTCTTTCCCTGTATACTTTGTGGGGCTGCTTTTTCATTCCACGTCACAAATTTGGGAAGGCCCATCTGCCTGTTTGATTAATGAGCCCTCTCTGCAAAAGCAACAGAGATAAATGTCCCCTAGGATCTCAGCAAAGAGAAATGAAGAAATAGGATGGCTAATTTTCAGCTATTATTTTGGAGTCTGAACTCCTTCCCGCATCAATTTAGCTATTATTTCAAAAACTAATTAATCTTCACTCAGGCAGCTCCAAGGGACCCGTGTTTAGATAATTAACAACCCGTGGATTATGAAAAGTCTCACTTGCAAATTTGGCTGCAGTGTTTGGGCAGAAGAACACTTTTAGTATTATTCCATTTAAACCCTCTTCCATCCATCCTTCATTTCCTGACAATTAAGAGCAAATAATTAACCATGATGGATTTTGCTTGCCTACTTGCTGCTCAAATGATGTTTTCCCTTTCTCTTTGTTCTTAAACCACCTCCGTCTGAGTGTCTGTGACCAGCTTTGTAGATAATTGCGTTGAACCAGGTAACAGTAGGCTTCATTCAGTATTAACTCGCATCAAGAACATTTGACTTTTGCCCTGTGTGGGGAGAGGGAGGGAATTCCCAGGGCTCCATCAGAGAAGCAGCTTGCAATTTCTCCTTGGAGCTCAAAGACTACAGCATTCAGGTATAACTCTACTTGTATAATAAAATGTTTTCTCTGACAAGAGTAAGGAAGAATTTAGGCTAGACATTAAGGATGATTTTGCGACCAAAAAGGATGAGACACCCTAGAGCCAGTTACCAAAAGCAATGTGAATTTCTATGAAATTACAAAGCCACCCGCTCCTGGAAATTTCATTCATTCAACAAATTGGATACCAACTGTGTGCCAGGCACTGTAGAAATTCCTGGAAACAGTGGCAAGAAAATCAAATGTTATTCCTGCCCACATGAAATGTAGAGTCTAGTGAGTAGGTCAGATATTAATGAAATGATTTCTCAAATTTAAAAAAAAATTACATCTGGAGAATCAATGATAAGGAAGCATTTAATAGGAAGACTTGACTTACAGTGGAAGTGGTATAAGAGGTTAGGAAGGCTTCCCTGAGAAAGGAACATTTGAGCTGATATGAACAATAGTGTTCATTCTTATAGGAAGAGCATTGCCTCTAGAGAGAACAGCATGTGCAAAACCTCTGGAGTTTTGAAGGTGCTTTTTCCCTCAAAAATCTAGAAAATCTAGAAAAACAAACAAACAAACAAAAACATACAAACAAAAAACAGCCAGTAGATTTGGAATACAGAGAATAAGAGAGAAAAAGTAGTTCAAGAAATGTTTTTATTTTCAAAGTTTATATAGGTTCTTCCTCATTTAAAAACTAACACTCAGAATTAAATGCTAAAAAATTGGGGGGGGGGGAATTGGAACATCATCTCATAAAATTCAGCTGCCTAAACACGTCTTTGGAATTTCAGAATCATAGACCTCTAGAGGTCAACTGGGCTAGGAAACTAAAGCTCAGAGGGTAAGGTAAGTGACTTGCTAATGTCACACAGCTAATTAGTAGCAGGTAGCCTACTAGGAATGTACATATGATTGGGGGTACTTGTGAAGGTTTGAGATGTGCATCTACAAGTATTTTCTATTTGAACAGTTAATATTTCATTAAATGCATCAGGAAAAATGTAACTGGTCTGTCAGACTTTTGCTCTCATGCATGGTATTGCTTAGAATGAGGTGATACGGGGAAAAGTGAGTTGGTTGAAAACATCGGTTCCCAAGCAGTGGTATGCATACCCCTTGGGGGTACATGCTGGGCTGTTCAGGGGTACGCGAAAAAATAACCAGTAACAACATTAAACTGTGTTACGAATATTGTAAAACTAAATCTGTGGTTTGTACTTCTAGTGTAATATTTTTTCCCCTAGTTTATTACTTCATTTCCACTATTTTACATTAAGATAGTCACTGAACAAAAGTGTCAGTATTTAAAAACAGCTGTTTTAAAAACAAGGGGTATAATTTATAGAAATGGGTTTAAAAGGGGTACACAAGTGAAACAAGGTTGGGAACCACTGGCTTAAAGTAAACAAAAGCTTAATAATACCACAGTTGATACACAAATATGGCAAAAATAATCAGTGTGTTAAGCAAATGGCCGACAGATGGGACTGTGTGCACCACACCATGCTGGCAGGTGACCCTCTTCCCAGAGCAGTTTGGGGTAAATTACTAGGGGCAGATTTCCCAACTAATCTCAAAAAGTTCCTTTTTAGACTTCTGGTTTCAAAGCAGTCAGGACCATTCTTAGCATTTCTTTCTGTTTCCTCTTCATGAAAACATCCCTTGTCTCATCTTTCTTCAAACTATGGGGGTTGGGGGTGGGGAGAAATAAAAGGTTACAGACTTCATGTAATCCTAAAAATAATAGCCATAAATATAACTTGGGTTATGGCAGGTGAGAGATTTGTGAAGGGGGCTGTCAGCACTGTGTGGGTACGGGGCAGTTAGTTAATGAATGTGAACTTTGGAAGCCGATTAAGGCATTCTGGCAGGTAAACCTCTTAGCAGGAAGATTATGTTTATTAGGCAGTCCATAATTTACTTGGCCGCTTTTTCTACAGGTTGTGTCTTCAGGAAAATTGGCTGTCCTTCCTCATGATCTTTCAGTTTGAGCCAGAGGATGTTGTGAAAGGCAGGCATGGGAAGAATACTTGCTGGTCAGTGGACGTAAGTTTCTGCTCAGAAGGTTTCATTCCAGGAGTAGGTGTGGTCAAGTGTGATTTATCCTTTGGCATAGTAAGTTGAGCAGTTCCTAGGCTCCACAAAAACGTTTAAATTGATCCTAAAATCAGAAGAAAAACATGAATGTAATCCAGCCTGGGTTGTATTTGTCTTTATGTCAACATAGTCATAAAATATAATTATACATACATATACATACATACATACATAGTATGTGTATATATGTATATGTAGTGTGTACGTATGTGTGTGTATATTTATATATCTATATCTATATTTATTTATTTTTTAAATGGAAGAAGGGACTCAAGAAGATAAAAGTGCCTAAGGCCCACCAAAGTCATAATGTGGTCCTGGGTATGGTAGACATCTTTATTTTTGTCTGCTTGCCACCTATTCCCTTTTCTTCTGGTCACAGAATCTTAATTTTCCTTGGGGAACCATTCTTCCTATATTCTCAGTCTTGTGAGATTCAGATGGGCTTTTGTCAATCCTGGTTCCAGAAATGGTCATGTGACTCTGCCCCCAGTGACGCATCTGGGGCCAATAAGGGCCAGCAAGACTCCATTTTTACTTTCATGGAATTATGGGAAATGAGGAAAAAACTATAGGCTGGAGAAGCTGGTTACTATTTTTATCATTACATGGGGAGAGTGTGAGAAAGAAGCTATAACTAGAATACTTTTCTGGGTCTCCAGCAGTAAGAACTTGGGGACTCTAACTTCAGAGCTGGGACACTTCCCTACTCCAGGCTCTCTCCAGAGAATCTGATTGGTTCATCCTCATTCAGGTATCTACCTCTTGGTCCAATCAGCTGTGACTAAAGGGGTGGGGTGACAGAGTAAAGTTCTACAGACTTGATTGTCCAGACGGGCTGTGTGGGAATCTTTGCTGAGCAAATGTCAAATATAGGTA
This sequence comes from Craseonycteris thonglongyai, assembly GCA_004027555.1. Taxonomy (NCBI): domain Eukaryota; kingdom Metazoa; phylum Chordata; class Mammalia; order Chiroptera; family Craseonycteridae; genus Craseonycteris; species Craseonycteris thonglongyai. Next base: position 14,462 of record PVKE010014371.1, read on the forward strand.
AGGTGACCAGAGTTTAACATTGGTAAAGCGGGACACCATTGACCGGGGGTAGGGGGTTCTTGATTAAAAATTTGGTCTATCTCCCGCTGTTCCCTAGCTTGTCGTGCATTCTTTCCAAAAATCGGGACTTTTTTAAAACGCTGTGGGACGCAGGACAAATTGTTAAAAATCGGGACTGTCCCGCCAAAAGCGGGACGTCTGGTCACCTTAAATATAGGTTATTTGCTGGAAAGGTTTTTGGGAAGCTGTGGAATGTCAGGTGACATAGATTGGCTTCTGATTTTGAGTGGGAGACTTCAAGAAGCTTTGATCTAATTCAGAAATTTCCAAATTGTGTTCATGGGATAATAGTGTCAGTGGGGTGTTTGAAAGGATTCTATGGCCAAGTATGATGGGGAAAATTCCAGCTTAAATAACATCATTTAGACTTCTTTAATGTGTTCATATGCATTATGAACCTCCAGAGGAGGGAGAAATAGAAGGTCCAATATTCTTCAAAATGTGTGACCAACAAACTAGGAATTTCAAGGAATTCCTAGCTTTGAAGTGAACTAATATTTTGAGAAGTACAGTTTCAGAAGTGCTGGTCAATTTCATTACCTTGAGAGCATTAAATGCTATAAAGGAAAAACATTTTAAAATTTAAAACCTAAAAAAATGCCCCTTTTCTTAAAGATACATCTGGAATTAGACAAATTCAGTTTTTTTATACCAAGAGACCTAGAATCTGTGTCAGCTCCATCAATATTAAAAATAACAAAAAGCAAATAATAATAATAATAAAAAGCAACCTTTAATACTTATTCTAAGCTTCTAGAAAATTGTGCTAAGAGGTTTATGTTCACTGTCTTATTTACTCCTTATCACAATAAGGTGATAGGTCTACAATTAATCTCATTTTATAGCTGAGAAAGCAGGCACAGAGAGATAAAGTAACTTGAATGTGGTGGAGGTACAATTTGAATCTAGGCAGTTTGACTCCAGAGTCCTGCCTCCAACCCTTTATTCTAATGATAAAATTATTTGCATATTATATCAGGCACGTCTCTTCTCTTATGGAGCTTCAGTTTTTTCATTGTATGTTGAGGGCATCAGACTAGAGACTTTTAAAGCAATTGGCTCTACCTAGATTTCCATGATTTTGTGATTTGTTATCTGTTAACCTTACCTCCAGGAAAGTGGCCATTGATAAAATGTTTTTCTTGCTGCAATATGAGGTGATTTAAGACATGTAGGACAGTGGAGGTAAAACTGGGAAACTTCAGACAACTGCTTAGAATCAGGAACAGCGGTCCTGAATGAAGGTCTCACCACTGCAAAATGTCATGCCTGTGAGCAAAGAGAACCTGTGAAAGTGAGGTCTCCGGAGGAGTCTCTATTGATTGCCAGTTCGAATTTAGCTGAGGCATCAGATGCCCAGGCAGACATCAATGGCTGCTCCAGAAACCCCAGCTTCTCTCCTGGCGTGCAGTAGTTGGGTGTTTGAGTCAGTCTCACCAGTTCATTGGTTTGCCATCCATCAACCTGAGGCAAGCAAGCCTTGAGTTATCTCATATTCTTCTGGCTGTGCATTGCTCACATGGGTCAGGTGTCATGTTCCAGAACTGATGCTTTCTTCCAAAGCAAGGGGACAGAATAGAGGAGGCATGTTAAGGAAACCCTTGATGACACTATGTATCTATGGATCACTTCATACCTTCCATCTCCTGAGGACTTCACAATGACCCTGAGAAATGGGTAATAATAAAAACAGCTAAAATAGATTGGGGACATACTATACTTCAGGCATGGGGATAAGTGCTTTCAATACATTATTGCATTGAGGTTCTCACTGTTAGAGTGACCATATATTCTGGTTTACTTGGGACTGTCCTGATTCATACCTACTATTCTGGCCTTAGCATTAATAGCACCCATTTCACCCTCAAAAGAATGATGTTTTGCACAGTAAATTATATAGTCACTTTAGGTATGGTCAGACTGCCTGGATTGAGTTCTGGTACTGCTGTTAAGAGCAATTTCTTTGCATAAAATGAAGCTAAGAATATAAGTATTTCTTACTATCAAAATTATTTTTATCCAAATTTAAGAACCAAATAAATCGATATAGCAAAATATATCAGTAGAGATCTATAGAATTGTGTGTGTGGGGGAAAATAGATAAGTGATATATAATAAAAGCTATATATATAATTAAAATACTATATATATAATAAAAATTTTACATGTGTTTATAGCTTAGCAGACTGCCTGGCATGTAGGAAGTATTCTATAATGTGGTAGCTTTTTACTTCTCTGGTTTTCCATTTGTAAAATGACACATATTGGGTGTTCAGTGAATGTCTATGATTATTATTTTAATTTTGCTAAACATAAGCATTTGTTTCAAGCTCCCTCTGATGATTGCCATATTTCAGGTACAGGAACTGGTGGTCTTACTCCACTCAGTGTTTTTTTTTAATTTTTTATTTCTTTAAAGGTTTATTTTATTGTTTGAGAGAAGGTGAGAGAGAGAGAGAGAGAGAGAGAGAGAGAGAGAAAGAGAGAAAGAGAGAGGAGGGTCCAGAGCAGTCTCCATAGTTGTACATCATTAGTTTTTTGACATAGTTTCATTCCACACAGGAGGATGTAGGGCCACATTGAGTGGAACCTAACTAGGGGCTTTCCTCACGGGAGGCAAGAACCTTTGCTGCCATCCTGGCAGTTTACCAGTTGTGCCAAAGTTCAGCATATGGGTTTGCATGGGCCGGGGCTGGGATTCGATCCCCAGATCTCGCGGTTGCAAGGTAAATGCTCAATCTATTGAGCTATTCTGGCATCTCCTATGTTCTTTTCATGGTTAATAAAGTCAAGAAGAGGCAATGCCATGCCCTAAATTGTGGAAGAGGTCCTGGAGAAATTAACCTTTTGTTGACTTGGGAGGATGCTGGCAGTGTGCTCTCCAAGGTCCTGAATTTCGGTCTCATTTTGTAACCAGAAGGGCATTTTGAGACACTGGGTACAGTTTGTGGTAGACAAATAGATGGTTTGTGTTCAAGGAGTATCATGGCCCTGCAATTGAAGAATGAACTGAAATATTAATAGGTCTTTTCTACTGCTAGGTGATTGCAGAGTTAAAAAGGAACAGAAAGCGTTTGGGACAGAATTGCTTTGTGTTAGGACAGAAATGATAGGAAAGGGAAAAAGTTGTAGGCTAGGGAAATGCTGTCTAAATTGAGCAGGTCTATTATTTGAGGGTAGGGACCACATATTCTCTTTGCTGTTAGGTGAATTGTACCCGCTAGGACTATCAACAAGTCTCTTGGATCCATGATGAGGGAATTCACCAAAAACTGGGTTGAATTAAATGATGGTCTCAGGTAAAATGATGAGGTATGGATGGTTTAGTTTAAGTGCCCTCTTTATTCCCTCAATAGCATCCCTACAACTTGGATACAAGAACATATCCCCATGTCTTGGAACCTACTATTTGGACTTGCCTGCTACAGCTTCATATTCTGTGGAAGAACCTGTATAGTTAGGAATATATTTAGCTACAAATAAAATTCATCTTATAGTAGCTTATAACAAGATGTCAGGAGCTAAATGGTTACTGGTGTTGGTTCACTGAGTGGCTTGGGAATATCAGGGCCAGTGTTTCTGTTCTTTCCTCAGCCTTTCCTTCAGGCTTGTTATCTTAAGATCATGTGATAGCTACTTCAGTTTTAGACATCTCTTATACATTCAAGACAGAAAGTAGAAGGACAGAGGAAAGCAAATAAATGCTTTCTTAGGACTGCTCCAAGTAGATTTTGTTTACATTTGTTGGCTGTACCTGGGTCACATGATCATCCTTAGCTGTAAGAGAGGCTGAGAAGTGGGAACAAGATTGTTATGATCAACTTAGACCAATCAAAATCCATTGCCTGGAGTTAGCTCTCTACTTTTTCCAAATAAATTTTCATTCTGCTATCAAGAAAGATAAGGAATATGTATTGCTGGGGCAACTAACAGTGTCTTCCAATATTTCTTTTTCTTTGCAATTTGAGATTGCAATCTGGGGAAACTGATTTCTGTTGTTTTTTAATGCCTTAAGAGCCTTGAACTGTGCTTATATCTGCTTAGAAAAGTGTTAAAATGAATAAATTACTGAATGAATTTCTGCTAAATTATAAAATAGGCCACGTCGTCTCATTTTCTGTTAATATATTTTGGTTTGCGGTTAGGACTTTTATGAAAATTAACCTTAATTTGAAGGTGTGGGTCTAGTAATGAGGGTTTCAGCTTACAGTAGACCAGCAAGGACAACTCTCATTTTTAAGAGAGTATTGGAAAATGCAGTATCCCTTGGTTAAGACGTTTGTTACTTTTCAGTTTTGTGAGATGAGTCCTAACATATCAGCCTTGGAAGGAGTCTTTGATAATGATATCAATAGGAAGAATTTATTGAATACTTTCCATCTGCTAGGCACACTACTAAAACTTTAAAATTATCAACTTATTCAATCCTTATGATAAATCTGGGAGGTAGATACTATTATAATCCCTTTTTCATGGAGATGGAAATTAAGACCCAGGGATACTTAGTAACCCACCTAAGTTTATATATACTGTGATTGAGGGAGCTCTGGATTCAAATCCAGACTGCCTGGTTCCAGAACACATGTTCATATCTCTTAGGCAAAGTCGCCTCACTAATAATAAAAGCTATCCTTGATTGAGAGTCTATCTATGCAGAACTAGAACCTGTCATGTAAGATATATCTATATAAACATGTTATATATGTTTTATTGTTTGATCTTCACAATTTTTTGAGGTCATTACAATTCTTATCCTCATTCTACAGTTAAAGAAAGGCACAGAGAGGTTAAGTGACTTCACACTGGGTTATAGATCTTGTGTTGGGTGAACTTACCACGGCTCTGAGCTCAGAACTTTCCTTGTGCCATTCTTTATCTCTTGCAATCAATTCTTTTTAAAGTTCTCATTTTAGAGATGAGATTCAACAGAGAAAAGGATGAAGAAAAGCTCATTGAGGGTGAGTAGATGCTCAGAAGTCTATAAGGTAGGGGTCATTACTTTCTTGTTACATACTGAAATGCTATAACTGAAAGGCCCCAAGTACAGTGACTTAAATAAGATAGAAGCTTATTTCTCGTTCACATAATTGTCAGTTTGGTTATTTGAAATTGGTTTCCATTTATGAATTCAAGACAGCTGTTCCACTTATAATTTATTACCCAGCAGAAAGGAGAAAGGGCATATAGAGGGAAAATAGCTTGTTTTAAGGGATGCAATATAGAAGTTATACATACCACGCAGTTTCTACTACTTACATTTCATTGGTCAGAAAGTGGTCACATGGCATCTAGCTACAAGGTAGGCTAGGAAATGTCTACATGGTTGGCCAAATGCTCTGGGAGAGGAAAGAGGAAACAATGAATATTGGGAGCTAATTAGCAGTTTGCCACATCACAGGTGAGGAAATGGAGTCTCTGGGAGTAAATATTTGCCCAGTGCTACACAGTAGCAAACAAAGAATATGCACATTCTGAGAAGGACTAAATGTGGGAGAAGTGTCAGGATGTGGGCAATAGCTTGGCAGGCTAGAACTGGTGCAGAGAAAGCACACTGCAAAGGCCTGAGTGGCGAAAACAGTGGCAGAATGAGATACCTGGAAGAGCCAACCTGAGAGGTTGGTAGAGTGGCTAGCTGGGTGCTCATTTATGCTTATGGGATGGTTGGTGTGATGTGAGGCACTGACAGGAAGCAGAGCTTGAGGATTGCACCGCGGTAGGAAATACCCTTTCCAAAGAGTACAATAGAAGTGATGCTTCCTGGAGCTATGTAACATGTGGGCTTTGCCAGGAATGCTCTTCTACTACATCCCTGTCACCAGTTGAATTCTCTGGGGAAGCATACTTTGAGATAGGGATTGGCATACAGGAGGTTTATGAGGGAAACTCTTGGGATTGGTACTTATGGGGAGAAGAGAAGGAAACAGGATTGAAAAGAGGAGAAAAATCGAGGGGATGTGGGATAGCTCAGTGGTTGAATGCTTGCCTTGCAAGCATGAGGTCCAGGGTTCAATACCCAGCCCTGGCCTGGGGAAACCCATATGCTGAACTGCAGGGTAACTGGGAACTGCCTAGATGGCTCAGTGGCAAAGGTTCTTGCCTCCCACATGGGAGGCCCCTGTCTCAGTTCCTGCCCTGTGCAGCCTCACATCTACCTGTGTGGAATGAAACCATGTCACAACTGATGATGTACAACTATGGAAACTGCTCTGCTCCCCCTACACCCCCTTTTCTCTTTCTCTCTCTCTCTCCTTCTTTCAAACAATAAAATAAATCTTTTTTTTTTTAAGAGAAGGAAATTGAGCTGTAATTTAGTCTCAGCAGAAACCTCAGACAACCTTGGCGGGGGGGGGTTCTGAAAATGGGATGATTTTCCAAACTTGTCTTTGAAGTTGTCTCAGCAAGAAGGCTGGGCCTGCATAACCTCTATTAATCAGTAATTGGGTGCAGGCTGCCCAGAAAAGGGGTTGTGACCTTGGGCATGACCTTGGATAAGGTAGTTCTCTTCAGCTGAGGCAATCCCTGAAAGGGGCTGATTGCAAAGGACTCTCTTTTAAAGGTACTTCAGTAGTTGGGATAACACATCTTTCATTTCTGACGGGTGAGCTTGGCAGCACTTCCCAGCATCCACTACACCCCTCAGTCAATACCCCACCTACTCATCTTTCATTGCATGGAAGACTTTGGGCTCTCCAAGAGTCCCGTCTTTCAAATCTCAAATATCCTTGGATTGGTGGGGAGAGGATGCCTACAGCTTAGATTTTCTTATCAGTTAATTAACAACTGCTTTAACTATCAGTCAGCACCTACTGGAGATCACTTGCTAATACCAGAGAATAGTAATGGGACAGATGATAGCAACATTGGATGGGACAAGTTACGGGATATCTACCAAGAAGCCACAGGACAAGCTGAGAGGGGGCCATTGCCAACCTCCTCTTTCTCCCACCTCGCTCAAGGCAGATTCTGCCTGGCCCGGGGGTGGGGAGCAGGGTGGAGACGGGCACTGTGGGGTTCTGCAGTCAGACTGTGCCAACCTCACAATTTTGCCCAAGGCCAAGCCTACCTCAGACATTCCTTCTTCCTTTTGTTTGAATTTCTATTTTCTGTTTACCAAGATGGCTGCCTGGTCAGATGAATGAAAGAGCACAGTTTGATCTGATTCAGAGTTTGATTTTTTTTTCTTCTTTCTCCCTCAGCATAATAGCTCATGCATCTGAGGACCGCAGATAAAAAGTGATTTTTAAAGACTTCTCATTGGCAAAGAAATCAATGCCAAGAAGCCTCTTTTTGTCTCCCCTCTTCATTATTCTTTTAATATTTTTTTCCCTCGCTAACCCCCTGCTTGGAAAGTTTTGTTTGCACAACATACTTTCTCAGAAAGTTGCCTTGTTAAGGATCTGGGTCCTGCTGGGTGGACGGAGGAGGTGGTAAGATTTCTCCCACAGTTTTGGCAATTAATCCAGCTCAAGGAAGGGGTGGAATCAAAGAATTCCATCCGGAAGATGGAATCTCAAGGCAAAACCATCTCTTAAGGCCAATATTATTGCTAAAATATCTTCACTGCAGCCTCCAAAGGACAAATCCCCCCCAAGGACGTGGTTGATCTAGAGAGGAATAGGTCAGAGAGGGATGGATGACCTTTCAAAAAGACACAAGAGAAAGGGCTTGGTTGTCCCGGATTCTCTGCACTCCAGGATCCACTCTTCCACTCATTTGCTGTGTTGTCTTTGGTAAGTTGGTTAACCACTCTGAGCCTCTGTTGCCTTATTTGTGTCATGGGTGACATTTGAACCCAGGTCTGTCTTCTCAATCACTACTTAATGCCAGGTCAAATCCATCCTTGATCAGTGGCCTATTCTTAACAAATGTATAACCATTCAATCAGGAAGTTTTTGAGTCCCCATTATGATTCATTATGAATTTAATAGTTCTAACATATATTTAGTGCTTACTATGCGTCAAGCACTATTCTAAGTACCTTACCTATATATTTCATTTAATCCTCACAGTAACTTCAGATGAAGGACCCGAGGCTAAACCACTTGCTCAAGGTCACATAGGTAGTAAATGGCAGGTGGATGAAATGATTAGGCATCAATGAGTCTGACACCAATTCCCTACCTCTAAGCCATTCTTACTTCCTAATTTTATAAGTAAAGCTGGGAAGTAGAAGGAAGAAACAGAGAGAGGAGGAAGGAAAGAGTTGGAAATGGGAGGGAAGGTGAAATCTAAGGTAAGATACAAAGGAAAGAAAGAGGGAGAGATATGGCAGGTGAGCTTTGTTGATGATGGAACTGGTCATTTCCAAATGTAGTCATCCTCAGTAGGGGAGAGGTGTTCAAATTGTTGAGCCATTGTGACAAAGACACCAAGTCTGGGGATGTAAGAGGGGGACACTGGCAGGCCAGCCACAGAGCCTGCCTCCCACAGAGCTATTTTTCTCCCACTAATGTTGTAGAAATATAGAGAGTGAAGGAGAGTACATTGGAATGAAATACTGTATAATTCATTTGTCTTCTTTACTGAGGAAATCTCCATATAATTTACCAGTGGGAAAGGTTTAAATGAGTTTTATAGTTCTTTTTATGTGCCCTTAAGAGGCAGGTTCTACTTTGCCAGTGGGGGCTTTTTCATTGTTCCCTGAACCATAAGTGGGGATCGTGCTTTAGGAAGAAAAGAATTCTAAGAAAAACAAACAAGCAACAATTTTCACAACCAAAAGCTACATGCCCAAATGCAAAGACAATGCAAAATGTGACCTAGCATGTAATTTTTTCTCTTTACCCAGTACAGTATGAGCATGAACACATACCCACACACACAAACACATGTGTGTCACATGTGTGATAAGCCATATACTTATCACTCGTACATACACACATGCACAGAGATTCACACACATAGTTATTATGTACATGCACACACACAAACACACACACACACACACACACACTATGGTTCCCTGAACACTGGGTTTTTAGGCATCTCTGTTTCTAAAATTCTATCATTTTCTTGGCCCTGAGGCTAGTGCCAAGGTTCAAATTCTGTTTCTGCCCTCTGCTGGCTTTGTATCCCTGGTCAAGTTACTTATTATTTCTGTGCATCAGTTTCCTCATAAATAAAATGGACATAATAATGTGTCTAATTCATAGAGTTGCTTTGATGATTGGGTTATTGCATTTGTAGTGCTTAGAGAAGTGTCTGGTGCATAGTGGGTCTCTCTAAAGTTAGAGATTATTGTTGCTGTGAGTTGTTAGGTTAATGTCACTCTCATATATCATCACCACTGTCATCATAACTTGTCATCATCAAAACCTCCCTTTCGTTGAGCCCTGGTGTATTAAGCCCTGTGCCAAGTGGATTATTTGAATTATCTCATTTAATGCTCAAAATAAGTGTACAAGGTAAGCACTATTATTTTGATACAGAAGGAAATTGAAGCCTGGAAAGCTTCAATAACTTGCCTAGGGTCACTTATCTGGTAAATGGTTAACCTGGGACTTGAACTTAGGTCTGTTTCATGCTAAACCCTAGTTGTTAACTGTATAAACATAGGACCTCAGCCACAGGCTACTTAGTACAAGAAAATTCTCCTCTGCAAGGTTATAAACTCCCCAAGGGACTGTGCCTGCCTTGTTCACTGCTGTTTCTTGGCACATAGAAAGGACCCAACTCCAGGAAATCTACTTTTCGTTGAAAGAAAAATGAGTTAATTCACCTGCAAAATGGGGGTGATAATGTCCATGTTACAGTGCTGCAAAAATTAAATAGGATAATGTCTATGAAAGACCCTGTCACATATCAGGGGCTCCTTAAATGGCAACATGAGAATTTTTATTGAGTTAAAGAATAAAAGATGATTAAATCTCCAGAGACTGGGAGCACAACAATGTCATTAGTGGAACAAGGGAGGCAAATTGGGCTGTTTTAAGGGAACACACAAAAACAGAACATGAGGTGCCAGTCATATCCCATGTCTACATGGAATGACTTAGTAGGCAGTGAGAATGGAGAGTTGAAAGGGTCATGACAGAAGTGGCCTGTCCTTAGAGTTGATATGACACCCCTGGGGGACACATAGCCCTTAAGATGGCCCCAGTGATCCCCACCTCCTGGTGTGTATGCCCTTGTGTAATCCTTTCCGTTTGAGTACGGATGGGATTATTGATTTGAGGCTAATGTATAGAATATGGCAGAAGTGATGAAATGTCACTTCTGAGATTAGGTTATAAAAATACTGTGGCTTTCATCTTGGGTGCTTTCTCTTGGATTGCTCACACTTGGGGAAGCCAACTGCTATGTTGTGACAGCCCTGTGAAGGAGCACATGTGACAAGAAATGGAGGTCTGCCAGCAGCCACATGAGTGAGCTTGGAAGTGGATTGTACCCCCCCCCCCCATTGTGCCCTGAGGCTGGATGACTGCAGTCTTGGCCAACACCTTGATTGCAGCCTCATAAAGAACATGGAGGCAGAATCACCTACCAAGTCACTGCTGGACTGCTAAACAGGAGAAAGTGAGCTGGCTGATGTTTGTTGTTTTTCACTGCTAAAGTTTGGGGCCCTTTGTTATGCAGCAGGAGGTGACTAATACACCTGGGAAAGGCTGAGATCAGGGGGGAGATGTAGAAAGAGGAGTCTGAAGTCAGGACCTAGGAAAATGTCCCCATTGTAGAAGTAGGAAGAGACAGGAACCAATGAAACAGAGAAGGAGAGAGAGAAGTAGGTAGATAGGTAGGTAGGTAGGTAGGTAGGTAGGTAGGTAGGTAGGTAGATAGATAGATAGATAGATAGAAAGAAAGAAAATAAACCATGGGATGCTGGTGCCTAAAAGAAAGGATGTACCAGACCATCAAAGAGACAAGGAAATGAATCAGTCATATTACATACAGTAGATAGATCTGGACTGAACAATGTGGGTCCAAAGGGTAGGCTAATAATTTTGTGCCCTTCAAACTGATGTTCTTTAAATATTTGCTAGACATTAATTTGAAGGAGAGCCTGAGCCCCGCAAGGGGCAAAGGCCTCTCCTCTGTTGACCCAGGTAATTAGCTCTGCTCCAGGCTTGCATTTCATATTCAGCAAAACAAACGCCCTGCAGATAAAGAGAACAACCCTCATAGGAAGGCCCTGGGAAAGCTTGTGATACTGAGGCAAGCTTGTTGGGGACATCTCACAGCCCTTCCCTCAATAACTTATCAAAGTTTACTTTCCAACTGCACATGATACTATCTCTGAGAGGAGCTCCGAGAGGCAAGCACATTTTTCTTCATTTATTACATTTCCAATGATGTTTTAGAGTTCCCTATAGACTGGAGCCTTGGGCAGCCTATTGATCAGGATCAGGTTACCCTGCCAATTGATCAGGTTCAGGCAGAGGGAGTATGGGGAGAAGCTACTCGATTGGCTATTGTTGATAACCTTGGGCAGAGCATTTCAGTGGGGAGGTGGGGGAGGATGCTAGATGAAGCGCAGAGTAAATGTGTGCTGAGGATATGGAATCAGTAAGTGTGAAGAGATGCTTTTGAGAAGTTTGATAGATTGAGGAGAGAATAGGGTGAAGGGAAATGGCTCTCATTTTTCTTTAATTATAGGAAGATCTGAAAATGTTGCTCATCAGAGGGAAAGGGTCCATTGGACAGGGAGACTTTCATTGTGTAGAGAGAAGGAGCCACTGAAGGGCAAAGAAGGTCAAGAGGAAACAAGAGGGAGAAGGACCAACAGTGGCTGAGAGCTTGAGCTTTGGAGTTGGACAAACATGGATTTGAATCCTGGTTCTACTTCTTTCTAGCTGTGCATCCTTGGGCAAGCTGCTTAACCTTTCTGGGCCTTTGAGCTCAACTCTAAAATGGGGATAACCATGCTAACCTCACAAAATTGTTCTAGGAGCTAAATAAGATAATGTTTATAGAGTGATTAGCAGAGGGCCTAGCAAATGCTGTAAATGTCATAAATGCTGCTAAAATGAAAATTAAAATCAGAGATGCAGTTAGAGGAAGATCTGGTGACATTTAGGAATGGAGCAGAGGGTAGGTTCTTCTTAAGTTTTACTCCTGCGAAGCTTAAAAACTTTTCTGGCCAGTGAAATTGACGAAAATTCTGCTGGTGGTCAGAGCTTCTGGGAGAGGCTTTTTTTCTCTTTCCTAAAAGGGGAGTTGAGAAGATAATGTTCTCTTTTGACTGACTTTGGGTACTATTATGTGAGATATGATGCCTGGAGCTGTGGCAGCCATTTGGCCCCCGTGATGGGGGTGGGTGGGTCTGTCTGGATGGGGTGGGAGGAAGGGGGTGTCAAACCTGAGGCTGTTGATTTGTCAAACCAACTACTTAAAGTTCTTTGTTGTTTAAGTGATTTTCACTTGGGGTTTCTATTCATTGTAGTGCCATTGTAATTGATAAAGTGGCCATGGACAGAAGAAGGCACAGCATTTACAAAAATAGAGACTGGAGGGGACCTGTCAGGGAACTAGAAACAGTTTAGCTGTGGGATAGGGTAGAAGGTAGGGAAAAGAATTATGGGAAGTACAAAAGAAATGGGAAGTACAACCATAGAAATGAGAAAGAGCTCAGTGTAAATGGAATATTTAATATTTAAAACATTAAATTACTTGATGCTGAAGTACAAAGTAAAAGGAGTGAAATAGTGAATGACAAGGGAGGAGTGGGGAACCACTGAACAATAAACATTAGGGACTTTATGAGCATTAAGGATTAGATTAGGTGATGAGATAAGATTGACCTTTTACCACTTACGTAGTACTTTGTTTCTAACTTGCGCCTCTGGTCCCTTTTATTCCTTTGGGATGAAATCCTTGCTTACTCTCCGTGAATAAACTGCTTATTTCTCTCCTTTGTCTAGTTCACAGATTCCTGGCTAAATGGGGCCCCGGGTTTTATTATGAAGACAGACCAGAACATATGTTAATCTTCAGCAATTTGAAATTTTTCATGTACTTTCATTTAGCAGCCTTGTCTCTTATTAAATCCAATTAGTTTCTCTGCTGCTAAGAGATTGAGGGCATCCTCCAAATAAAAACATGTAGCCTGACTCAGATTTAGCAAAGGACCTTGTCCAGGATTTTCTGTCACCCTTTTCAGAGGTTCTTTGATTTTGGACTGAAGCTTGATACCCACACTACTCATTGCCAATTATTTGCAGGACAATAGACTTTTCAGAAGTTGATGAACCTTATAATGTCTATAGTCCGGTCATTTTGCAGTTGAGGAAACTGAATCCCAGCAAGGGGAAATTACTTGTCCAAGATTACATAGCAAATCAGGGACAGAGGTGGGACTGGAGCACAGATCTTCTGACTCTCAGTCTATTGCTGTATAGCTATGTCAAAGTGAACATCAACTGTAGCCTTTTGAATGACACCAGTGCATGAAAATATTCACTAATGGATTGTGCACTTAAGAAATCAGTCTACCTACAGAGCTTTCTTTTCCCTCAACTCTAATTTATTCCCACCGTCTAGTCAGTGTCTCAGTCAGCCTCTTCCTCAATTTTCAAATGTTGCAAACATCCAACACTTTTAAGGAAATTTAATGCAAACTGACTGCAAAGTAAAACTGCAAATCTTTCCTAAGATGTGGGATTTCATGAAGCTGATGACAATGGTGCTGGTGAACTGGTTAAATCTCATGCAAAGCCCTTGACAACTGAACACCTGGCAGAGTTAGGCAATTAAAGAAGAGAAAAATCTACAACGATGACCCTACAATGAGAGCTGCAAATGTAAGGGATGAGAATAGCAGAGGATTAAAAGAGATTTATGGGAAAATTGATGAAGCTCATCCTAATGAACTTGCTGTAAAAGTCAGATATGAGGGGAAGCAACTGCACATTATTCTGGGATATAATTTGGTTGGAAGACTTATGCTGTGTACCAAATAAATCGATAATACAGTCTTGGTTCTAAGAATTAGAGCAGAGAATTATAGAGCCACTTAATTATAGCCTAAATTTGTTTTATTATGAGATATAAACATATTTTCATAATTTTAAGTTTGATTTTCCAGATAAAGTCTTAATCAGACCCGCTTTTCCTCACTGTTTTTATCAGGTATGATTTTATTCAGCTGCAAGTGATTTCATTTTTATTTATTTTTTAATAACATGAAGTTGAGAGAAGATGGTTTTCTGGCTCTGGTGCATTGGCTCAGTAATTCCAGAATGATGCCTCTAATTCTCTTGTGTTTTTGAAGATCGCAAGGTTGCAAGATGGCTGTTGCTGTTCCAGCCTTCACATCTGCACCCAGTTCCAGTGAGTAGGGAGAAGGCTGTGCTAGTCTTGTCTGACTCTTTAAATCAAAGAACTGAACCTTTTCCCAGAAGCCTTACTGAAGATATCTTATATTTCAAAGACCATAATAACTCTTCTATCTTCAAAGGAATCTGTACATCAAGTATTTGGCTTTCCAGCCTACAAGTAATGGGAAGTGGCAAGGGATAAAGTTATTGTGAATGACCAATGCCTGCAGAATGTTTCAAGTGGCCTTAAAAAAAACCTCTGGTATTAATTTTCTATGATAGTAAGAGCTAATCTGTACCTGGAAGTTTATCTTCAAGCCCCAAGAAGCTCCCAGAGATCAGACCTTGGCACATAATTAGCAGGATCTCAAACTGAACTGGAAATTGTTTGGGGCAATGTCAGCTTGACATGACTCTGGCTTTTAGAAACAGTAACAACCACAATGTGCAACCAGTTTACTTTCCATGTGCAGTATTTCATTGGATTCTTACAGCAACTCCCATGAAGTACATAAAGGAGACATTGTTATAGTTTCTGTATCACAGATGAGAAAACTGAGGCTCAGAGAGATTGAGCAAGCTGTCCGAAGTAACCCAGTGGGAAAGTGGGAAAGTTAGCATTTGATTCTTGGTTCATCTGACTCTAGATTTCTTGCCCTTTCCTCTATGCTGTAATGCCATAGCACTTTCCAAAGCATGTCCTGTAGAAATAGAGTTAAGGCATTCCAAAAGAGGTGCAGGATAATATGTTCAAATAAATTTAAGACCTTCTGTGATAAACAACTAGACAAAGGCTGCTCTGATATTACATTGTAATTCTCCAAGGGAGAGCTAGGATCTGCGGGATTTCCACAATTATTTAACTATGGAACTGTTTTAAATACAAAACTCCATAGGATTATCTGTTCCTTTGTTCATCTTTCAAAATTGTTGACCTCTGACCATATTGTAGGCATTTTCCAGTTCTTAGAACTTAGTTGGGTTCACCTATTCCCAGAAATGATGTGTTTCAAGGGCAGCTAATGACTAGATTCTAGTTCTGGACTTGCATGATAGCCTTGACCCACTTGATTTACTACCTGAAGTCTGCCTGTTTACTTTCCAGGTATAAGAGGGTTTTCTACCTTTCTTGACCCACAGGAAGGAGAGATAGATGAGTTTAGAGAGGCAGAATGTTCTAGAAAGGAGAGAAATAGGAGGGGAAGGATAGTTGACCAGATGTCTTGGTGATGTTTCTCTCCCGTAGTCTTAGAGCTCAAGAAGGTAGGTGTCCCAAGATCCTAACTCTCATCGTGGGACTAGCTGTTCTCTCCTCTATACTCTTGCTGTGACCACCTTCCCTATTGCTTCCCTCCTTTCTTGTAGCTTTGAGAGTTGCTTGTTTTTGCTGATGACAGTTGACCTCTCCATTTTCGTTCTACTTCTGGAGTGAGCAACTGGCTATAAAATATTAAAACTAGTAAATATTAATGCTCCATCACTGTCATATTAATTCAGCCTTGCGAATTGAGAGGTCAGGATTGGGCTGATGAGTGGGTCTACTCTGTTTACTCATTACCACCATTGCTGTCACCCCCATCACTCTTACTACTACCAGTGCCACAATTGCCACCACCCAGCCACTATGTAAGGACTTCTAGCAACTGAGAAACCATCCCTTTGGAATCCTCAGGGACTTTTTATTCTACTTTTCTCTTTACCAACTACTTTCTAGGACTCAGAAGGTATACCCAGTGGGGCCATTAAATTTTATAGAGTTGTGCTAAAAGGGGCATTCTGTGACACCCAGCCTCATGGCCCCCCAAGACAAATTCTAATCTGGATGGTGAAACATGTTACTTCTGTACTCCATCCTTATTTTATTTCTCATCATTGTCAATATGTTCAATATAATTCATAATGAATTAGTGGACTTAAAAACAATTTTCTTCAATGTTGAGAGAAGTTGCTGCATTCCTAGCTGCTTTTATTTTTAGCGGTGGAAACAATGCTTGAAGGGGTCATGTAGATGCAAAGTGACTATGTACTCATTGTTCCAGGGGAGGAACATAGCAGGTATGTTTTGGGATAGATAAAGGCTTTTTCTCCATATATATACATATATATATATACATATATATATGTATATATATATATACGTGTATATATATATATATATGGAGAAATATATATATGTGTTTTTGTATGTGTGTGTTGAAAGCATTTTGGTGATTAATCTCCTTTAACATGTATTGATGCTTGCAAAATATCCTCCAACATGTATACCTATGTGTACAAGTGTGTTCTTATGATAAATTATAGAGGTGGGCATGCTAGGTTAAGAACGTATCAGTCAGCATAGGTAGGATATGCGGCAGTAACAAAGAATGCTAAAATCTTTAAAAACAACAAAGGATTATTTCCCACTGAGTTATGCTTATGTCTTCTCACTCTGGGACCAAAGCTGATGGAACTGCCACCGTTTCAAACATTGCCAGTCACCATGGAAGAAGAAAAGAGTGTTCTGGGTGTTACAATGATGATTCAGTGCTCTAGCCTGGACGTGATACTCACCACTTCCTCTTATAACTCCTTAACCAGAACCAGTCACATGATAACTAGGTGAATAATAACTTGAAGGACACAAAGTTTAATTCTACCATGTGTTTGGGAGGTGGAGAGACAGAAATATTGTGAATAGCATTAGTGACTGTTTCAAGTGGTGTGAGCATTCTTAAGGCTTCTGATCGTATTTCCAGATTATCATCCAGAATGGTTGTGCCAGTTTACACTTTCACCTATTAGACTGACCAAAACTTGTTTTGATAACTATGCCATGCCCCACTACGTGGGCATACCATAAGTTAGGTCATCAATCCCCTGCCAATGAGCACTTACAATTTTTTTCTATTACAGTGATGTGATAAATGTTGCTGTACACACATATATTTGTCCCCTTATTTCTTTAGCATAAACTCATAGAAATTGGATTGTTAAATAAAAGTGTATGAACACTCTTAAATATTTCTGCTATCATATTGCCCTCTCAAAAATGTAACTTTTTAAAAATGTAACTTTGTATACCCCTACCATCAGAATAAAAAGTGCCTGTTTCATTGATTTGGGAAGAGTGATCATAGTAGCTGTGACTATCTTCTAAATTCCTTGATTCCAATCTCCAAGTCCAGATGTTTCTGACCCTAGGTGGTCAGATGTTGAGCTGATACAATAAATTGCTATAGACAGAGTGACTTAAACAATACAAATTTACTTCTCACAGTTTGGAGGCTGGAAGTCCAAGCTCAGAGTGGTCGGACTCCGGTGAGAGGCCTCCTTCAGACTGCAGAAGGCCTGGCTTTTCATGTATCCTCACATGGTAGAATAAAAAGGCTGGCGTGCTCTCTGCCTCTTCTTACAAGGGCACCAATTCCATCCGCTAGGGCTCGGCCCTTGCATAGCACTTGGATTTGCATCAGGTGAGCTATTAGAGTGGGGGACAGGAAGGGAGGGGGAGAGAGAGAGTTAGTTTATCTGCAACAGCCATTTCCAGGCTGGGCAGGCATTGAGTGTCCTAACTTGCTTTTGTCTTAATTTACAGTGTCTGCCTGCTAGGTTTACCTTGAAACCTTGTCTCAGATCAGCCATGCTAATGGATGAGCTTAACAGATGATAGAAACACTAATAGGGTACCTGTTTTACACACACCATCAGCAGACTTCTCAGTTTTCTCTGACAATGGCCGAGGCAGCCCCACCTTGCTGATCACAGTGAAAGGGGAGAGGGCAACTGGCAAATTGAAGCCATTAATGGAGTGACTGGGGAAGGACAGATGAAGGGGAAAGTAAGAATAAGGACTTGAAGATGCAGTTTCTGACAATGGATTTATAACTCTGGGGAAAGTTAAAGAGCTCTGTGCATCTAGAGGGGTCAGGATTTTGCTACCTAAGACAATAGTGAAAATATAGTATGTGGACATAGGAGAGGCACACAGACTCTGCCTTAAAGATTCATGAGACATTTGGGAGAAGGTGGATTCTCAGAAGGTAATGTCACTGTTTTATTCTCTATCATGCTTTTTTTCTATTTCCACAATAATGATGTTTACAAAGGAGGGAAGAAGAGAAAGCGTGGAATACTTTAAGTACAGGTTACCTAAAGCATTCATTCTAAGCATTAGTATAGTTGTGCACATGCTTGTGTGTATCCTTTGTACCTCTTTCTAGTCCTGCATTAATTAGAATATTTTGGCTGCATATAATAAACTTAACTCAAAGTGACTTAAGTAATAAGGACATTTATTATTATTAAGGAGAACATATAATTTATCTTTCAAAATAGGAAATTTTTGTTCAGAACAACTAGATCAGACAGTGCCCTAGCACAGGTGTGGACTGGAACAGTTCAGTAAAACCAGGATTGTTATGTACTGAATGTTTGTGTCTCCCGCTCCAAAAAAATTTGTATGTTGAAATCTAAGTCCCAATGTGATGGTATTTGGAGTAGGGCCTTTGGGAGGTAATTAGGTCATGATGGCTGAGCCCTAGCGGATGGAATTGGTGCCCTTGTAAGAAGAGGCAGAGAGCACGCCAGCCTTTTTATTCTACCATGTGAGGATACATGAAAAGCCAGGCCTTCTGCAGTCTGAAGGAGGCCTCTCACCAGAGTCCGACCACTCTGAGCTTGGACTTCCAGCCTCCAAACTGTGAGAAGTAAATTTGTATTGTTTAAGTCACTCTGTCTATAGCAATTTATTGTATCAGCTCAAGCTGACTAGGAAGTATGATCACTAGAGTTTTCCTACATATCAAGACATCTCTAGGCAGGGAAGCTATAGAGCAAGCTTGGCCCAGGACAGCGTTGAATGAGGCCCAACACAGTCGTAAACTTTCTTAAAACATTATGAGGTTTGTGTTTTTTAGCTCAGCAGCTATCATTAGTGTTAGTATATTCTATGTGTGGCCCAAGCCAATTCTTCCAAAGTGACCCAGGGAAGCCATAAGATTGGATACCCCTGCTCTAGAGGATCAAAGACTCTGAGGCTCTCGAAGTCTCCTTGGCTAGTTTTTGTCCTTAACATTTTTTTTAAAGATTTATTTTTATTGTTTTTGACAGAGAGAGAGAGAGAGAGATACAGAGACAGAGAGAAGGGGGAGGGCCCAGAACAGTCTCCATAGTTGCACATCATTGTTTTTTCCACAATGTTTTATTCCATGGGTGGGCGGGGCTGCACAGGGCAGGAACTGGGCCAGGGTCTCATCCTCGTGAGAACCGAACTGGGGGCACACCCCAGTTCAGCATATGGGTCCACACAGGCTGGGGCTGGGATTCGATCCTTGGTCCCCGGACTGCAAAGTGAGCACTTAACCCACTGAGCCATCCCGGCTTCCCCTCCTTAACATTTTTCCCTTCGAGTTCAGAGATGGCTACAACAGCTACAAACATCAAGACATCAACATTATCAAAGGCATTGACTTTGTAAGGGCAAGAAATACATTTCCCAGAGCTCCCAGCAGACTTACCATCATGTCCATTGGTCAGAATTGTGTCACATGTCCATGTTTCTACCAATCACAGACAAGGGCAATGGATTCCTGATTGGTTTTGACCAGTTAAGATCCATACTGCCCCACCCTGCCCCCCTTGTGGTCAAGGGGGTTGCAGCCCCACATCAAGCACTTGGCTATTTAGACTGGATTTGTTGGAAAATTCAATAAAATTGGATTTCTGTTGGGAAGGATGAGGAGGTGAATGGTTGTTGGGTGGGCAGTCAAGAGGGCTACCACTCACCCATCCTGGTCAGCTCTCCCATCTGGAATCAGTTGAGAAGCAGAGCAGGGAGGCAGACAAGATAGTCAGTGGAATGCATAAGCCATTTGCAAATAACCAAGGCCTGACAGTGTCTGTGCATAGAATGATTTAGTGTTACAAAGAACACTTCTGTCCTTTATCACCCCAGACCCCCACAATAACCCTGTAAGGTTGGCAGCCCAGGTGTTAGGGTCCCATTTATCAACAGTATCAGGGTCTAGAGCAGGGATTCCCAACCCCGTGCCGATTTGTGTGCGCCCACCATTATTTGACTGCATCAGAAGTTTTTCATAAACACTAAGTAAAACTATAATTTATTTTTATACATTTGTTAGAATTTTAAAATATCGTTTGAGTATCTACACAGGTTTATTATATTCGTTGGTATGTTTGCGATATCGTATGTATAAGTTTTTCCCTAGCTTTCGCCTTTGTACATGTCGCGTCTTGTTTAGCCGCTGCACTCTTTAAACTCTCCTCCACCCAACCGGGAGACGCCAAGTTGCCATTT
>PVKE010014372.1:0-35075 GCA_004027555.1 Craseonycteris thonglongyai
TCTCCTTGCTCTCCTAGAAGACTAACTAGCTCAGCCTTAATTGCCTCTGATTTGAGCAAAAGTCTCCTGAACAGTTTTTCCTCTTTTCCTGTCTCTTCAGGATAATGTTGCTCAGGTGATAAAGGTAAATATAGGTGTTGTCTTATGTGAGAGATCTTTTTCTATCTGCTAACTTCATTTCCTCTAGTAAGAAATCTAGTGATTGCCCACTGATGTAAGAAGATAAGGCTCAATCCAGCTGCACACACTCAAAGCTCTACACAGTCTGCTTTCATCCTACACATCTTTCCAAACCTTCCTCCCAATCAATGAAAATACGTATAGATTCCATGTTTTAGTCACTCCTTGCCTTTGTATATGTATTCTCTCTGCTTGAAATACCCTTCCCAATTCTCTGCTTATTCAAATACTATAGTTTTTCAAGTTCCAATTCCAAGTTCATTCTTCCTATGATTCTTTCCTTGATTACTTTCTCCAAATTCTTATAAAACTATTAGTATCTAACTTATAACATATAACAGATTGTACTGTTGTTATTCATTTATGCATTTTATCTTTCCCACCTGACTGTAAATCAATTGAATGGGGAGTCTATTTCAGATTCATCTCTGCATTTAACAGTGTCTATCCTGAAAAAATACAGGCATAAATGAATGAAAGTATGCCTTTACCTAAACAAGGTAATCATTTAGTAATGTATTTTTATTTCACAGTAGGCAGAATTCAAATTTACCAATATGTTCCATTGTGAGGTGATTTTAAAAGTTTCTTTTCAAAAGGAGCCTGAAATTTTAAGACAGTTTTTAAAAGCTATCTGAAATTCTTATATTATTGATTTATTTATTTGTTCAACCAGTAATGTTTTGAACGCTATGTACAGGAAATATGGTCATCAATACAGATAAAAAAGCAATGCCTTTGCCAAGAGGGAACTATAGCTTAGTGAGAAATCCATGTCAGCAGATAATCAGTGCAACACATAAAATGCAGAGGCTGCCCAAGGGAAGTGTTTGTTACGTGCCCTTCACTCAGCTCTGACTCCTGCTATCTCTGAATGAGTGAGCCTTGCTGTACCTGGGCAAGTCAGGGAAAATATCACAGAACAATATCTGAATAAAGTCTTAAGGGAGAGGGTGGGTGTCTTGAAATTATCTTTTAAAATGTAGATAGTATCTGACAGTTTAGGGTAGAGAAATAAAGATGTGGAAAAGCAACAGTAGTAGCCATTAATAACCCTGAAGATCAGTTAATTTATTAGGACCTTAACACATTAAACCAATACAAGTATAAGAAGTTGCGGTAAGTTTCATAGGAAAGGCAGCCTGAGACACTAGTTCTGGATGAGGGCCACGCCTTAGGACGAGTACATGGAAGGTAATAAAGGGCACCAGCATTGATGAGCTTGGCCCACTCCATAATTCAATATAAATTCAGCTCTACCTCAAGTGACCTGATGCTACGTCTCCTCCAGCATATGTCCATTCCTTGGAGCTAGTTCGCATTCACAGTGGAGATCAAGTGAAAGGTACTTTCAGAGTGTATTCTACGTATCAACTCCTTGGCTCCGGAACTTGATTATCCAGAGGCAGAGACCAAAGAAATATGAACTTGTCTTTTAATAATTTAATTGGCCATTAAAATTAATGATTAATAGAATAATTAATATTAATGGTTATATTAATGTGGAAACATCCTGTGTATTTCCTTCAGAGGATTTAGAATAATATGGAGCACACCATTCCTGTTTAATAAATTCTCAATCATTTATTCTTGAGATTGAGAATTCTGAAAGTGCTATGACTGCAAACTTATGTTTGAAAGAAACTTATGGATCATCTTATCAATGCAGATGTTTATGCTGTCTCCTTCAGACCTACTGAATCAGAACCTCTGTGGAAGGATGTGTTTGTGTACGCTAATGGAGTTCCACAGTTAATTGCAATGTGCAGTCCTGGCTAAAAGCCATAGTTTAAGTTCATTGTTTACATTGCACAGGTGAGGATACTGAGATCCAGAGGAATTAGGTATATCATTCAAGGCCAAATAGCTAGCTTGTGGCAGAGTTGGGAAGTGAATTTTCTTTTCCAGTGCTCTTGGCAGTACTTGCCAGCTGCCTCTGAATGGCTGGGCCTCTGGAGACACAGGGGAAGAATTAGCAAGTCAAAACTAGTTGCAGAATAAAGTCATGATCAGAAATTTAAAATGGTAGCATCGGTGAGGAGGAAAGCATAGGGAAGAGATGACTCCCAAAAGATCAAACAACCTTCAACTAGAAGTACATAAGTAAGAGGTGTATGTTTAAATGGGATTTGTGGATTTTCTCATTGAACACTTTCAAGCATTTATTATATGGTAGTTACTGAGAACAGGAAGAAGGAGAAGACAAAAGATGAAGCCTAGGCTATACTCTCTGGGTTTTAGAATATTTTTAAAGTATTTTTGAGGAGTAGAGTGAAGGTTCATAGTTAAATCAATAATATTTGATTTGCCTTGAAGTTTCTCTTTTGCATTAATAAAGCTATCCAAGTTGTTAACCTGCCCAACTTTACTGAGTATATTAAGAGGCAGTGCTTTCTGTTTTCTATAATTGTACAGAGAAATGACAGCACTCATGAGCTGATCTGTGTGAAAGCTTGTGAGATACAGTAGAATCTCAGACTCCAGCTCCCTCAATAAGCCACCTACTCATGGTTACAACAATCCGCATTAGGTCCCCAAAGGACATACTGGACAAAAATCACTGATTTCATTGCACTTGAGCTTTTGACATCAAATTCTGGTTGAAATTTCTGGGTGTTTTTGTTTGTTTGTTTGTTTGTTTGCTTATTTGTTTTGTAAGCTGAGCTGGACTTCAGATTCTTAAAGGCTGGACCAAAAGCAGAAGAAATATTATTTGTTGTTATGTTTCTCTGTGTTCTTACTCTTAAATCTCAGCCCATGAGGTCTTATTATTCCCATTACAAGAATTAAAAAAAAAAAAAGCACAAAATCAAGGAAACACAGGAAAAAGAGAAACTGTGTCTTTCTAAAGCTTAGAAGAACTTTCCTAAAGCATCTCTTCATGTGTCCTTTCTGGCCCTGTTGTATCAGCTGTGTGGGCATAACCAGGAAGGGGTTTAACCTCTGCTCGGTGTACCAAATTCTTTGGACCCTGTCAGCATGACCTATAAGCTTTTCTCCTCGTATCATACAGGTTATAAAATTTGACTGAGACTATGTATCTAGTAAATGGCTAGACCAAAATATAAAGCCAAACTTAGGAAAGCCTGCTTTCAAAGCCAGTGTGTTTTCTACTTCTTTACCCTCATTACGTGTGTGGAAAAAAATCTGATTTTCCTATTGTATGAGTATGTTTCTCATCTATGCCTCACTTTCCCTCCATTGTCCTCTTGCTACACTCCTTTGGTGCTTAAGAAAGAACAAATGAGACCTTAGAGATTAACTCACAGAATTTATATTGGAGAATCCCATGTTCCTAAATTTTCTCTCAGTAGGACTTGGATGCGTGATTATTTACAATAGATTTATTTGGCCCAAAGAACTGCACATTGGTCTGTGCAGTTACAGCAGGATGTTGGCCTTCTTGAATTAAACATTTGCAGTGTCTTCTATGCAAAATGAAACCCAGCAGTGGGTCTGTGTTGTAGTTGATTGCTTTATTGAGACACGGATAGGCATCCCCAATCCAGAAACATATACTTGTAGGAACAAGTCCTGTAGCCAATTGCCAACTACCTGCACAGCAACATCTTCTCCTATTCCCCACTTGCAATTATTTATGCATTTTAGGAGAAAATTTTGGAATATAAAGTATTTCAGGTTTATGGGAATCCCCCAATCTGTGGATGTATCGTTCTTACTTGTCATCTGTCTGCTGCTATGCCTCTGAACTGTCATTGTGTCAGAACTATGCAGCAATTGATTTTGGCTTTCTCCACAGAGCATACCTGAGACATATGTCATATGCCTGTAGAGATAGTCCTGCATATTGTATTTTATTATAACAGGCATTATATTTGAGTGACATGTCCTGAAAACGACAGGCTATGCTTAAAAACCCTCTCCTGTATATATGCTCCTTTCATTCGTGTAACAGTTTGCTATTAATTAGCTTAAAATTTACTTTACTTTTGTATTGCATTTGATCCTCAGAGCCACACTGGGAGGTGGGATAGCAGATATTATTTCCTCCAATTTATGGATGGGGAGCATATTACTCAGGGCCTTTACGGGTCTTGCCTAACATCTTGCATTTAGAAACTGATACAGATGGGACTTAAATACAGGAATTTTAACTATCACAGCCTATTCTTTCCATCATATCATTCTATCCCTTGGCTAATCCATCACAAATGCCTCTCATCAGTTATAGTAGAGCAATCATTCATTCATTTATTAAATATTTACTGACTGCTGGCTGTATTATGGACAATATAATTGGTACTGAGGATTCAAGATGGATAAAGTATGATTCTTATCTTTGAGGAAGACATAATTTGCTATGGGAAATAAATAAAGAAATTAATACTGTTGTGCAACTGATTTCACTGAGGTTTAAAAAAGAGTGCTGTGTAACTACAAAATATTACATAACTCTGACTGGGATGATCAGAAAAAGGATTTGATATGACAGAGAATTACATAGCCCACGGGAACAGTTGTGTTTTGGTTTAGTCCTAGAAAAGAACTGCACTAAATTGAGAATCAGGAGATTTGATTTTCAAGAACGAACTTACAGAGTGATGTTGGCAACTTTTCCCCCTTTTGGGCTTCAATTTCTTCATCTGTGAAAAGACTAAGTTAAATGATAGGTAAGTTCCTTTCCAACCTTGAAGTTTTACTTTCTTCTTTTCACTTTACTCACAGATGTGCATAAATTCCCTGTGGGGCTGTTTTCAGATATTGCTTCTCGGGAATTTTTTCAAGTTAGGAACTCATTCATGATGTCAGTTTCTCTTTTCACTGGGTTGGTTCTAATTTCCATTGTCTTTTGGCCCACAGTCTGTTGTTTGCCAGGAAGTCTGGGATCAAAGCCCAGGCTGTTTCAATTGGAATTATTGATTATGCTTCACTGCATTATCCAGTATTTGGTTTGAGTGGGGCGCTTTCTAAACTATTTATGCTATTCTCATTTCTGTAGGCGAAGCATAAGAAAATATAGATGGAGAGTTTTTGGATCTCTGTTGCCCTAGTACTGTTGTGATCATAGGTACCCAAGGAAAGCCATGAATGCTCCAAAGAAACCCAAGACAGGGGGCCATACAAGTCCATATGTAAACTTAGGCTAAAATCAAATCTGCTTTCCATTAAGGTTGCTGAGTGTGGTGTTTTAAGTTTGAAATATCTCTGTGGTATGCACTTCTACTTCTTGTATTATTTATTTTATTGTCTATCCATATTATTCATACCCTTACCACCCTCAAAATAATTAGGACAAATAATTTAGTGCATATCCTTCAAAACATTTTTGTGTTCATACATACAGATATCATATGTCATGTATATTAAATAACATATAATTCTCTTGAAATATGCATTTGTATAGACTTTTACAAAATGAAATAACACTGTATATGCTGTTTTGTAGTTCCTTATTGTTGATAAATTTCATGTTTCCTGGTTAACATTATACATTCATTTTAATTCTTCATACATCAGTTAGAAAAATAATAAAATTTTGGTTGAATCAAATTTTTACTATTATAAACATAAATTAATGAAAATTCTCATATGATGAGATGTAAACACTTTTTCTGAAACCAGTTTCTATAAGTGAAATTCCTGAATTAAGGTCATGTACTTTTTAGAACTCTTTTTTTTTTTAAAGATTTATTTTTATTGTTTTTGACAAAGAGAGATAAAGAGACAAAGAGAAGGGGGAGGGCCCAGAACAGTCTCCATAGTTGCACATCATTGGTTTTTCCACATAGTTTCATTCCACAGGTGGGCGCGGGGCTACACAGGGCAGGAACTGGGCCACGGTCTCACCCCGGTGAGAACTGAACTGGGGGCACTCCCCAGCTCAGCATATGGTCTTCACGGGCCGGGGCCGGGATTCGATCCTCAGTCCCCGGGGCTGCAAAGTGAGCGCTTAACCCACTGAGCCATCCCGGCTTCCCCTTGAACTCTTAATTTACATTATCAATTTGTCCTCAAAACATAAGATGAACATGAGAGTTACTCTTCTTCACATATTCTTCAACCTTAGATACTGAACAGTGATTACTCTTAGGGGATAAAAAAAACAAAACAAAACCTTTTTAAATTAAATTTATTGGAGTGACATTGGTTAGTGAAGTTACCTTTCTAATGTAAAATACACGTGGAGCTATCTTAGAATAAGTACCAAGGTTGCGTGTTTTAATATAGAAAAAGACATGTTATTGAACATAGAATTGTGAATTTAATGATATAAGGACTTGTTCTCTGCCCTGCCTAGACAGCCACCCAACAATGACCAACTTTTTATTCAAGATTTTTCTGTAAACTGAGCTGCCTTTTAAAATTTTCTTGACTTGCTAATCGTTCCCATTCAGTCGTTACACAGAACTGTTTACTCTCTAATATACTAACCTTAGGGCCAAATACACCAAATACACCAAATACAATGCTTTTTATACAACTGATGTTCAATAAAAGTTTTTAGGATAAGTAGCTAAAAGATTAATATGACATAGTACCTGCCTTCAATAGATTTTGCCAACAAATGGAGAAGACAGGAGTAAAGAAGTTAAATAAATGACATTGTCATATTCAATGATAAGATTGAGAGCAGAGTGGAATGCCACCTAACACTGATGTTGGTGGGAGGGAAGTGCTTAGTGTCAGAAAAAAATTTGCATCAGAAAGTGATACTGGCTTGACCTGGGGCTTTTAAGCCTGAACAGTAGTTTATTGTTTGCTAAGTAAAAAAATAAAGAGCCCACAAGAGAGGAAATGGGATTCTAGTCAGTGAGAGAAAAGTACAGGATTAAAAAGAACAACAACAAAAACAAACATTATCTAAATCATAGAAGGAAAAATACAGGGCCGTTTTCTACCATACCCTATAGTATTTTTAGTTTATTATTTCTTATATCTATGTCCTATCTTTCCAACTAAATTTAAAGAGAGGTGGGGCCAGGAGGGGAGGAAGCTTGATTCAGAGAGAGGCATGTAGTAGCTCGCTCTTTACTGCTCCTGTTCAGTAGCAATTCATAAAAGCATTTATGTCCATACAATGAATTATATTTTCAAAATCAAAAGAGAAATATGGATGTCCTTGCACCTATCACAACTGTCTTACACCACAAAAGGAAGGCTCCTATACTGTGACAGGTAGGAGAATCCAGAAATATTAGATCCCACTTTAAAAAGTAAAAGAAAGAAGCTATCATGAGTGTTGAGAAATCGGTGTTGGACTTACTAAATTTTAGTTTTGGTGGCTCACCGTGTTTTTAGTCTGGTCTCAAGCAATCCTTAGAAGAATTTAATGGTAAGACCCTCTGAGGGGGGAGGGAGAGAGGGAGGAAAGGTGGGAGAGGGCACCAGCATTGTGGACACACTCAATGGTTTGGTGGTTGCCAGGATAGGGGGGAGGAGCGGGGGGACAGTTGTGGGGGGAGGTGGGAGTGGGCACTGGATATAAGGTGATGTAAGGGGAACTGATACTGAGTGATGGGCACATAATACGATGCATGAATGATGTGATGTGGACTTGTACATCTGTAAACTGTCTAATTGTTACCAACCAATGTAACCTCATCAAATTTAACAATAAATTAAAAAAAAAAAAAAAAAAAAAAGACCCTCTGAGCTATTGTTTGGATAACTTAAGACATGCTTATTTTATTTGGCACATCTTAGAAACTAGTTCTTTGATTTGCATTTGTTGAAAAAAAAAAACTGACGATAATAAACACCACCAACTTCTCATGTTGAACATTTAAATTGTATAGAGATGCTCCCCATGCCTGCGCAGTCACTGGAATTAATGTGGCATTCATTAATTTAATAGCAAATATTTCTTGGTTGCCTACTGTGTACCAAGAAATCATGCAGCTTCTAAGAGTGTAATATATTTATTCTCCTTTCCTAATATACATATGCTTATTTTCCTTCCACCTATGGCATCAGGAAAAAAGATGCAGATACTTGTTTATTTTGTATCTTTCTTAGAGAGCAATATTATTTCCTGGTCCTCAGAGAAGGTAACTTGTGAAAAAAGAGAAACACATATGACACTAATGATGATCTCAAGATTATTGCTATCCATTTACTAAGTTCAGATAATTTTTTTTAGACTGTGAATCAGGCATATATAATTGAGGACCTATGCTAGATATGGTAGATTCCTCTTTCATGACTTTCTGTGCATAGTAGAAATTAGTCATAAAAATATCCTGGCACTTAAAAACATAATCAGTATTCCTTATTATTTGTTACCTAACATTTTTATCATCATGAATTTCTACAGAAGTAACAATATTGAATTGAAGCTATTTGCAGTTTGCTAATCTAATTCTCTACCATTAGCATGAAACAGCTTAAATTTACTAAATAGTGTGGCATATATCATATATGTCTTTTAAATTGTGCCCCATAAAACTTGGAAGAAGATGTTACTTTTTATCTTTATTGCATAAATTGGGGTGACATCATTTAGTAAAATTATATAGGTTTCAAGTGTACATTTCTATGGTACATCATCTATATATTGTATTGTGTTCACCATCCAGAATCAGTTTTTTCTAAAAGGTGATTTCACTTATTCAAATGTATTTATTATGCATCTTTTGTTCTAAACAACACACTAGGACCCAAAAGTATGGAGTTAAGGATGATAACTGCCCTAAAAAAAAAACAAAAAAAACCTAGCGTTCGAAGGTTATTTTAAATAGGTGATCCCTAAGAACTAAAATATATACCATGTTTCCCCAAAAGTAAGACATCCCTTGAAAATAAGACCTACTTACAGTTTTGCCTCTCGCTGAAATACATATAAGGCATCCCCCCGAAAATAAGACCTAGCACATCTTTGGGAGCAAAAATTAATATAAGACACTGCCTTATTTTCGGGGAAACAAGGTAGTAGAAAACCCAAATGCTGGAAACAACTCAAAAAATACAGACTTTGTTTTCCTTTCATGAGTTATCCACATGACTGATTCCTTGAACCACATTTTGTTCACAGATCTTGTCATTCCCACTATTTATTTTTAATTATAATGGAAATGCAAGCAGTCTTGAAGATCAGTAATAGTGTTTATGCTAGCAGTAATAGTACACTGGGCAATTTAATTATATCCTTCAGATAATTTTCTGGAACAATTAGTTGAACCCATTTTCTCTGAGTTATTCATTGTAGTCCATTTTCAATTACTAATACATTTCATTAAACAGGTAACAATCCAGAAGACTGGCTAATTGTTTTGTTTTTACAAAGAAAGCTTCTGAAGTGTTTCTCTAGGGCCCTTCTATGCAGTAGGACACATGAAACTATGTAGAATTTTGTTTTCTTAGACAAAGGAAAGATCATTGGTAAACACATGGGCAGTATAGCAAACGAGTTAAGAACATGTACTGAGTTCTATGTCTCAGTTCATCCACTTACTAGAAAAATTATTTGGAGCAAGTTATAGAATCTCTTTAAACCTTCATTTATCCATTTGTAAAATAAGGAATAATAATAACATCTAACTGATATGGTTGCTGTAAAGGTTAATATCCAGGCTAAAAACCTATCCCAGAGCCTTGCACAAAATAAGTGTTCAATGTTGTAGTTATTATTATTTTTAATTAATGTCATTACCAGTAATTAGTTCTAATGACTTCACAGGTGTCTTCCAGAAGTAATGCTATGGAAAACAATTCTTTGTCTTTTCCTATTATATAATCCATCTTAATAGAGTACATTTGTAGCCAACTTACTTTCCCTTCATTTTTATTTGCATGTTCAGTTCTAGCTTCCCCTCTGTGGTATCCCTGAGGGAATCACAACACTGCTCCTTGAACTTGAGCAGCCATTGCTATGTAGTATGGAGGGTACTAGGCTGTGAATCAAATTGGATCAGAATACATCATCCACTATACAAACTTGGCTAGTTTACTTCCTCCTGTTTGGGATGCTGTTTTTCTCTCATGAAAGAAAGGTCCTTCCAGTTGCAAATGCCTTATTCTCTCGTGAAATACCGCAGACGGAGATCCCAGTGTCTCTCAACACATTCTCTTATTCCTCTAATAAGTATCCTACCATCTTTCCACGCATTCTAGCTCTGATTAATAAAACACTCTCACTTATTCTAATCTAAACTTTCTGTAAATTCTATTCATTGTAGTTTTATCTATGTTAATTTGTTTGGTCCTTATTGCCACGCAGCCAAAATTCTTTCTCATGCATTACACCTTGGAAGACGATCATCATGCTCTCTCAGAGTTCTCTAGGCTTTACATCCACAGTGGTCTTTGCTATTTCTCAGACTAACTGGGCTCCAGATCTTCATGCAGCCCATTCAGGAAGCAGATCCATTAGGATGTAAATGTACTTTTTGGCCTAATTCTTTTTTTTTAAGATTTAATTTTATTGTTTTTGACAGAGATAGCAGGGGATGCAGAGCAGTCTCCACGGTTGCACATCATTGATTTTCTATATAGTCTCATTCCACAGGTGGATGCAGGGCTGCGCAGGGCAGGAACTTGGGCTGGGGGCCTCCCGCATGGAGCTTGCCCCAGTGAGAACCAAACTGGGAGCACACCCCAGTTTAGCATATGGGTCCACATGGGACAGAGCAGGGATTTAACCCCCAGACCCCGAGGCTGCAAGACAAGCACTCAATCACTGAGCTATCCCAGCATCCCCTCAGCCTAATTCTTTATTCATGTTGACAAAGCAGGTACATTGACCCTACAGTGAGAGCATAATACCCCTCACCTTAATACTCTCTTAATAGCCTCATCATCCTCTTCCTTATTAAGGTTTGAGTCTTTTTAATATCCAGCATACAGAGTGTTTTGTTTTCAAATTCTGTTACGTTTATCTTCAGGATTCTTCTCACATCTATTCCCACCTTACTTCATATTTTTAATATGTCAATTATAATATGAACCACCTTCATATTATTAATATGTCTATTAAAGTAGCTTCTTCACTGATCACTTTGCTTGTAGTAGCTTCACCTTGTTTCATATTCTACAGGTCTAGTAGAATATTCCCCTTAAAATATTACTCATTTAAAGTCTGTGATCTGACCCCAAATCAATTATCCAGACCCCATACACTATTTAGGTAGGCCAAAGAATTTTAAGCCACAATAAGTAATTCTTACTTGAGAAGAGTAAAAAATTCCCCTTGAAGTTTTACACAGTAAACTACAATAACGTGTTATGAGAATGTTTTTATTGATTTCAGTGCAAAGAATGGCTTGAATGTGGATAAAACTGGTTGCAGATAGACCATTTTGGAGATTGTTGCATTAATGCAGGTAAGAGCTATAGGTGACTTAAAGGAGGATAGTATAGCTGGAAATACAAAAAAAAAATGGGCATATTCTAGACATTCTGAGGATTCTAAGCCAAATATTAATTCTCCATCCCTTTCCCAGCCTGCCTCTGGAACCTTCAGTTTCTTTCTTTTTACCTCACTGCCTAAGTGTGTCTCTATCCCAAGGTGAGCAAATGTGGTTGACCATCCTTATAGGTTTGTCCTGAGTAGTTCTAAAACATTGATAATGACCACATATTAAAATAGAGTAAGATTCTATGCCTTACTTAGAATTAAACTCTAATTTTTATATCTATAGTATAACAGACACTTTAGAACTTTAAAATTCTTTTTTAAATATACAGGCACATATTTTATTTTTAAATCTATGAGAATTCTCATTTCTGTGAGAGTAGGGAATTGTATGATTTCCTGTAAGACCACCAAGAAACTTTTTTTTCAAGGCAGTATTAATAGATGCCAGTATTTTATGATCTAAGCTATGTCTTATACTTTTCATACTTATTTTAAAGCACCAAAATATATTGAGTGGCACAGGTAATGTGTACTAACTGCATACTAATTAAGATATATAGATCCTAAACTTAATGGACCTTGGCCAGTCTTAGAGAGGATTTTTATGAATTTGACCTCCAAGGCAAGAGAAGTAAAAGCAAAAAAAACTAATGGGACTATATCAAATTAATAATCTCCTGCACAGCAAAAGAAACCATCGACAAAACAAAGAGGCAGCCAACCAAGTGGGAGAAGATATTTGCAAACAACACCACTGGTAAGGGACTAATATCCAAAATATATAAATAACTCATATACCTTAACAACAAAACAAATAATCCAATTAAAAATGAAGCAGAAGACCTGAACAGACACTTCTAAGAAGACATACAAATAGCCAATAGATATTTAAAAAGCTGCTCAAATTCACTAGCTACTAAGGAAACACAAGTCAAAACCACAATGAGATACCACCTCACTCCTGCTAGAATGGCTATTATTAACAATTCAAGGAACAACAAGTGCTGGAGAGGCTGTGGAGAAAAAGGAACCTTTGTAATCTGCTGGTGGGGATGTAAATTGGTACAGCCACTATGGAAAATAGTATGTAGGTTTCCCAAAAAATTAAGAATAGAATTACCATACAACACAATAATCCCTCTTCTGGGTATCTACCACCAAAACTCTGAAAACATTTATCTGTAAAGATATATGTCCCCTGTATTCATTGCAGTATTATTCATAGTAGCCAAAACATGCAAACAACTGAAGTGCCCTTCATAGGTGACTAGATAAAAAAGATGTGGTACATATACATGATGGAATATTATTCAGCCATGAGAAAAGATGAAATACTTTCATTTGCAGCAACATGTATTGCTCTTGAGATTATCATGCTCAGCAAAACAGGTCACATGGAAAAAGTCAAGAACCATATAATTTCATTCATATATGGGATATAAAACTGAAAGCAATGAACAAACAAGACAAAGACACAAAAACTCACAGACACAACAATTTAGTGGTTACCAGAGGGTATGAAGAGGAGAGGAAAAGTAGGAAAGGATAAAGGGACTCAAATACATGGTGACAGAAGGAGATCTGACTTTGGGTGGTGAACACACAGTACAACATACTTATATATATGATGTACTATAAAATTATATACTTGAAACATAATTTTATTAACCAATGTCACCCCAGTAAATTTAATTGAAAATATTGATAAAATTTTCACTTTAAAAATTTCTTTTTACAACAGAGATGTAAGTTGGAGCTTTATCAGCCATATATCCAGACATTTTTTATATTTTTAATGTCACTGTCATCTGCTTAGTACCAGAAATCATAGAGAAGTACTGTGGTAAACAGGGTTCGCTTTATTGAATGCAGTATGTTAATGCCAGCTCATAAAAATAGAAGCTTCCTTGACCACCACATTCATTTAACTTTTTTCTATTTCAGTATTTGGCACTGATTGTGCTAAATCTGGCAGATAAATATTCCAAATTAGAATAATGGCACAAATACTTCAAGTTCCCCATGACTGATTTGTCCATGTAAGATTCATACATGCAGACTCATATGAGTATGAGATGGACTATTTCTAGAGGAAAAATATCTGAGATTTCTCAGGCTCCCATTAAGTAAACTGTGCTATTGGTTTGACTGTAGGACTCATCCCTCAAATGCCGTTACAAAAAATAATAATAATAATAATAAGGTTATTGGTAATAAAATTTAGTGCTGAGATGAAGCAACCTAAAAGTTGACATTCAGATTCCTAGAACTCTACATTCTAGCCTACTTTCCCTCATAGCTTTCTTTAATTTCCAAATTGTCCTTCTGCCTAATTTAACATGAACCTAGGGACTGTACTGATCAATGCCTTAAAATTCATTTTACTATTCTTTCAGTTAAGTTAAAACAAAAACCGGATGTTACAAATAATAGGAAATAAGTGACATAAAAGCCCAGAGAAAAAGATAGGCATTTACAGAGCACAGAGTAAACACTGATTAAAAGAAGGAATATAAAATTTTGGCCAGAGATTAAACATGAATTAGCGTCAATATAGTTTCTGACGGTGCTTTGAAATTGTAAGCTTTTAGAATAGTGTTATAATGCCTTAAAATAATTTAAAACTCTTTTATTTAATAGGGTCATTCCCCCATATGCTTCAGTATATGTTGTAATGTTGAGCATTTAATATATTTGATAGTTTATAATACTGAGACATGTAATAGAAAAAACAGCTGTACACATTTTCTATGGAATATGTATTTATTGAACCCTTGCTTTGTGACTGAAGATTTGCATCTGTTACCTATCTAATCAAGGAATCTTGGAGGTTGGTCATGATATCAAGTCAATATTAATGGTCACAGCTTAGCATTTGTTGAAGGTTCCAGACTTTATTTTTGAAATTGAGAATACAAAGAAAATATGACAAAGTTGCTCTTCTTAAGCATTTTATGTTTCCCCTGTTGTTTTCAACCCATAATTCTTTCCTAAGTTTTCCACCCATATATTTAGCTGCTTGTATAACATTTCCAGTGAATTTTTCATAGGCACGTCAAATCTAGCTAGATTACAACAGAGCGATCCTACTATCTAAAGCTCGTCATGCCCTCTTTTTCAGAGGTTCCAGACTTGAAAAGTGAGAGTCATTGTAGAATCTTCTTTTAAAACCTTAACCCTCAAGTCTTATGCATGACTAGGTCCTTCTTTCCGATATGTGAGCTCATTCCTCTGCATTCATGCTTTCAGACCTTCATCATTGCTTGCCATTGCAGTTGTTTCCTAGTTGGTCTTCCCGTATCCCATCTGCCACCCTTGCAATTCATCTTTCTCATTGCTGTCAGAGTGATCTTTCTAAAATTTAATTCTTTCATTCTCATTGCCTACCAGAAAAGTTCAAATTCTCTATCGTTGTATTTTAAGCTCTTCATTATCTCGCAGTTGCCATCCTCTCTCAACCTGTTTTTTGCTGTGTTCATTCCTGCCTCTACCTGTCCAGCTTGACCTTTCCAAAGTACATCATGTCATTTCCTACCTCCAAATCATATCTGTTGTCTAAGGGGACCTACTGTTTGTCTTTATTTCTCATTTTTACTTCATGCTTTTTCTCTTTAATCCACCCTAGACATTTTGTCCTGTCACAGAGTGTGCCTATATGTTATATAAACCTAATACATTCATTTTTAACATGACTTGTTGTACCCTTTCTCTCAGTGATATTTTTATATTCCAAAGAGAAAAGTTTTGTGTTTCATCTAAAGTTATCAATCACATATGGTAAGATTTTTCATGGAGTCATATTTCTGGTTAAGGTGGTGGCTATTCTATAATAATATAACTTTATGTGAAACTTTTTTTATTTGTTTACTCAATAAAAATGAGTAAGACAGATTTTAGGGACTCAAAGATTTAGGAGTTTGTTGGGAGGATCAATTGCATAAATTGAGAAGTACAGTAAAATGTGTTGCTGTATGTGTGCAGATAACAGGAGTTATATATTGTGAGTAAATTAATGGGTTGATAGATAGATGGGAAGATGAATATAATACAATGTCATCATAGAAGTCCAGAAGAACACCTAGAATTGTCTGGCACATAACAGATGGTCATTAATAGATGGTCAGTAAATCATTGTACTATTAATTCATTTTATACATTACTTAGTGATTTTAAAAGAGTTAAGGAAGGCTTTATTGGGTATATGGTACAAATTAAACCTTGAAGAGTATGCAAAGTGTGGATAGAAACACAAAGAAAGGAAGTATAATATGTTGTAGGCCAGAGAAATAGTGTGTGCAAAGACTTGAGGGACCCAAAGAGTATTGTATATTTGGGCAGCAGCGAGTGCTTTGATATTGTTACAGTATTGACTTTACTATAGACAAAACTAGAGAAAAGAATCTCTGGGACTGGTGAACTTTTTAATATGCATATATTAGCTATTCTGTAGATTACAAAGTACCATTGGTATATGGCTTGATGGGTTTGAATATTTCCTGTGCATTTTTAATATGGTATAGGAATGAGGTAACTATGAGATTTCAGTCATTCCAAAAGATACATTCATAAGATTTTAGAAATTTTTACAAATTTTCTTATATTTTTTTAAAAAATTTTCAAATGGCTAAATATAGTGGACTTGGATAAAAAATGTTTCAATTCATGCCACAAAATGAAAAATATTACGTATATATGGCAGATAACTGAAAGATAGGCTTTACCTAAATAACTCATTCTTAAATTTTTAACAATGTAACTACATATACAATAGTCTTAGGTATGATTGTTTAGCTGCCTTAAGTTCCTAATTATTTTACTTTAACTGTAAATGTTTGGAGTCATTGGAATATGATACATCTTCATTTCCTGCTTCTAAATTCATCTTTTTAGAAGTGTTAGTCCATCTCCTCTTACTCTATTCATCTCACTTTGAGTTTTAGCATAAGCTAAGCTTTCTTTAGAATGTATACAAATATTTAGAGAGGAAGGTCATGCTCTCTACATTTAGAAATTGAGTGAAATAACCACTTAGATAGGAAGAATAAAATTCTGGTGAAGTATGTAATTTGTTCACAAAACTATTTGTGTGACGGTTGTTAATTATAAGGGAACATAATTGCAATTTTACTGTTACTAAGTAACCAAATGTCTACCAGTGGAATCATTTCAGTGTAGATAGAAAGATAATCCCATACACTCTACCCCCACTGACAATCCTCTGCAGAATACATTTGGAATCTTTTAAGAGCTCTGTTTAATGCTAGTAATCAAAATGTTCTGCTTTTTCAGTGTGTTAGCTACCATAGTGTGATAAATTGAATATAGAATTTTTCATCTTAGAATCTCTTGAGAATGGTTTCAAAATGTTAGCTTAAGTCAGGTCTTCTCTTGTGAATTATGTCATAGAGAGAGCTGTGAAAATGTTTCAAGATAAATTTACCAGAAGAGATTATATAATGGAGATAACAGTTATGATAAATATTTGCAACATGTGACCAGAGATTAACATTCCCAAAGATGGACAGCCCTTTATCTGCTAATCAGGTTTATGGACGTGCTCTGTTTTGGATGATTCTGTAAGGAGAAATGAAATTCTGCATTTATGGAGGCATTTAAAAAATACTTTCATTTCCTAATGCCTCAGTTATCTTCACTTATAAAATGAATAACATCTAGTACCCATGTAACACAGTTTTATTCAACAGAATGGGAGGGATATAGTACAGTGATGAAGAACACAGGTACTAAGAGTCTCTGTGTTCTGGCCACTATCAAGATATATCACTTATAGTTTTGTGACATTAGGCTATTGAGTGAGAATCTGAACTGCATTTTTCCTCTCTGTATTTTGTGGCAGATGCTATCTACCACACCAAATGACTGTCATAATTAAATATGATTTGTATTGAAAATGATCACTCAACACCATATCTGGCACCAAAGTAGGCGTGGACTCAGTGACTACTTCGTTGTCCTCCAGTGAGTGTGAGAGTGGAAAGTAGAAAAGTACTTTCTATGGGTAGCTCTGAACTAGCAGGTCTGTACATGGAGTGACTGGGCAGCCTAGTTAACAGGTCAGCGTGGGATTAGATGGCATTGTTGTCTTCAGCACCTGAGCGGAGTATGAGATGGCTGAGAACACAACAAGATGCCTGATTGCTTTCTTTCCAGGAGTTGCTTTCTACCCTGCCTGCTACTATAAGATTTCCTAGAAGGAAGAATATGGAAGAAAAATTCTGTGGTGTGCTGAGCAATGTATAACTGGAATTGGGGAAAAACAGGGGGTGGGAGGTAGCATGGGGGGAATTTGATTTGCAGCAGTATGAGAAGCTGAGAAGAACTGAGTCTAACGGGCTCCCACTAGCTGGTATGAGGCAGAGACCAGAACTGCACTGAGTATGGGGAAGTATTTCTTCTTCTATGTTTAGGACCCACTGCTAGCAGATGTATGAGATCAAAAGATAATGTAAAAATAATCACTATGTATTTCCTATGTGCCAGTGTTTAAGGTGCTTTGCAAGCACTAACCCATATAATATTCCCACCAAACACTGTAAGGAAGGTACTTTTTATCTATTTTAGACATAAGAGGACTAAGGTTAAGATATTTCCTAAGTGTAAATATAAATAAATGAATGAATGTATGAATGAATGAGTGAATGAATGAGGGATGCCAGGATGGCTCAGCAGGTTAAGCACTCACTTTGCAGCCCCGGGGACTGAGGAGCAAATCCCAGCCCCGGCCTGTGTAGACCCATATGCTGAACTGGGGTGTGTTTCCCATGCAGAGGCTCCTAATTCAGTTCTCTGCCCCTGGTTCGGCCCCTGGCTGAGGGGTGTGCCTCCCATGCAGGAGGCCCCCAGCCCAGTTCCCAGTCTGTGTGGCCCCCACCCATCTGTGTGGAACAAGACCATGTTGAAAATTGATGAGGTAGAACTATGGAGACTGCTCTGGGACCTCCCCTTTCTCTCTGTCTGTCTCTGTCAAAAACAATAAAATAAATCTTAAAAATAAATAAATAAATGGAAGTGCCCATTTCATCCTGTAATATTATGTCGTATGCTGCCTCAATCACATGGATGTACCAGCATACAAGATGAATACTGGTAGAGTTGTACTCATTACCCAGAAAGAAGAAAAAAAAAATAGAATTAGAAGTTAGACATCTGAAAAGTCATGGTTATTGTATAGTAAACCCAGGGGATGCCTGCACTGCTCAGACTGCCACCTCTTCTTCATTGTTTTCCTTTGTCTTTGATTTTATTGTAATATCTGCTGACACACCTACCTAACCGCAATCTGTTTTTATTTTTTCCTTATAGTGTACTGTGTTGTAGAGCTTGCAGACATTTAAAGAGTTAATTTGCATTGGCAAGTAGACAACGTCTGGGTGATAAACTATAATTGTATAATGGAAGCTCAGTCATAATATAGGATCCAGCAGAAGTAACACCCCTATTCTGAGAGCTGGGAATCTATATCAAGTCTTTTATTACAAAATTGTAAGCATGCAATTCTGTAACATAACAGTATCACATTCAAGCACACTGTACTACTTTTAAAAAGGGTGTTACTTCTGCCAGACCCTGTATAAGATGGGCAATAAGGAAGAGACACAACATTTAAAGCTCCATCGCTTACAGGATTCTAAAGACTGAGGATGACTCTAATGAACACATCATTTGCACATCAGTCTATCACACTGAATTTGATTTGACGATATCTCCAAACTACTACTAAGGAGATGATTAAAAATCACTAAATCTAACAGACAACCTCTTTATCTCTAAAGTGTGGAAACAAATACAATATTTAGAAAATAAATGATTTGGGTGTCAGCTCAGTAGTTTAGAGTCCAGCCTTTTGACTGAGACTTTAGTTTCAGTCCTGACTTTGCCGTAGTCCAGCATGATGAACCTGGGCACATGGCTTAATCTCCAAACCTTGGTTTTCATCATTAAAGTAATCATAGTATTAATTTTTAACTAATCAATTAGTTGCAAAAACAGTCAATAATGTCAGCAGGGGCACACATAGTGAGTGCAGCCATCGTCACTATCGATGCTTCCTCTGAAACCCGCGAGAACCACATGTGATCAGTCTTGGACCATTAGAACGGACATTCTAATTATTCGAATGTTATGCTAGTAGAGACAATTTTTTCCCTATAACATGATGAAATATAAAGTTTTCCATTATCCGGAGCACAGAGAGGTACAGCCTCATTTACAATAGGGACAAACTTAATGAGCCAGTGCATATAAAGTCATAGGGAAATGTCTAGCCAAAAGTATGTACTTAATACAAGTTAGCTATCACTAGTATTGTTATTATTATGACTACTACTACTTCTGTAAGAACAATTAATTTGTTCTTATGAGAAATTCAAAAATGTTCTTAGTTTTTAAAGAAAAAAATGAACCTTGTAATATACATCTTCATAAATGTCATGATGCAAGGAGAAAATCTAAATAAATAAAATTATGATTTGGTGAATTATAATCTTTTGAATACATACAGGAAACATTTTTATCCAAGAGGGACAGCATATGAGGAAGGCCTAGAAATTATGTGTATAAAACCCAGTGCTGTGTAAATGTGACTCTCAGGCCCCTGCTGTCACACAGCCATGCTGTTGGCAGCCAGGAGTGTCCCTAATTCCTCTGCTCACCATGGGATCTCAGCTTTGTTGGCTTGTCACTTTCAACAGGTGTCACTGGGCTAAGAGGCGATTAGACCCTGGGCACCAGTTCCCCTGTGGGGTCATAACTCTGTCTGAGTTGTATGGTCAGCACCTTGAAGATTCCTCTCTTTGTTCACACTCAGCAGGAATCCAAGGACCCTTCTGAAGTCACTGAGAAGCAGAACAAGCTCACTATTTGCCCGACAAATGGGCCTGGCTGGAAGCAACCAAGGGACCATCTGTGAGAATCACATGTAGTTATGACGGCTGGAGTCACAGCCAGGAAAATCCAACCTGCTTGGAAATTCTAAGCAGAGGGCCATACCACACCTTTGCTTCACTTAACTGTACATCGACATAATACATACACAGAAGTGTGGATAGAGTGATTTAGGTTCTGCTTTTCTCTGTGAACCAATGAAAGATGCATGCCCATGCAGCATAAGGACTTTTGCATATACAAGTGTCTTGTGAGGTCTCTCTGTGTTTGTGGAGTGTTTTCAGTTCTCTGCTGCGAAAGCTCAGAGCATATATTCTGGTACTCTTTGGAGTCAGACATGAACAGTGCTGATCATCAGAGAGCTGTATTAAAGATGGTGATTTTCTCTGCCTCTTCACACTGCCTTTCTTAGCCACCCCTACCCCCACATGCTCTTCAAAATAAGCCTTGCACAAAATGTCACATCAAAAAAATATATAGGCACGGTAGCTTGGTTGCTTTTCTTCTGTCCCATTTGTTTGTTTTTTCAGCTCTGCATGCCATATGTACAGCTACTCAGAAAGGCTAGCATCAGCCTGAGCTGATTTTCAAGAAGCTTTTCAATTTCTTAGTGAAAAAAATCTCCATGATGAGTACAGAAATGAAATGTGTGAATAGGTCAAAGAGTGATGCAAACGTGTGCCATTCTTGAGAGCTTCTTCCATTGGTTAAAAGAGTTTATTTCTGAGAAGTTATGTTAGTCATTTCTTCTGTGTCTCTAAGGACTCATTTGAACACACAATGCACTATATATAGATGATGTATTATAGAATTGTACACTTGAAACCTATACAATTTTACTAACCAATGTCACCCCCAAATTTTTAATTAATAAAAATAAAGGTGATCAGCATAGAAAAAGAAAAAAGAGAAAGAAGGATAGTGTAGTGAAGCACCCTAACATAGTATTTAAGAGCATTCCAACAGGGAAGATGAGTATTAAAATAAATTGACAATTAATTGTTATCATTAGAAGGGCTATGAAGAAAATATATAGAATGCCATGAGAGCCTATTACAATAAGACCCCCTTGTCCTTCCTTATTTCTGCAGGAAAGGATTCTGCAGAAGAATTGAGGCCTGAGGAATGAGTTAGACTTTGCTGGGGAAAGTAGTGTGGGGAGAACATTTCAGGCAGAGAGAGCAGCTTCTCATTTTCTAAGAAATGATAATAGTAGCCACAGTCGCTAGGATATGGACAGCAGGGAAGAGATGTAGCACTAGCCCAGGTAGAAGTGATGAGGGTCATGCCTAGGGTGGCAGCCATGCCAAAGAAGAGGGCAAGGATGCCAGAGACATCATGAAATTGGCACTAATGGGCCTTAGTGACTATGTTAATGTGTGAGGTGAAAAAGATTGATTTGAAGCAGAAGTTCTGTGGCTTTTGCTTTTTGGTGACTAAGAACCCAAATAATTTTTTTTAGCTGCACTATAAAAGTTAGGAGAAGGAGCAGCTCCATGGGTGGTAAACCTCTCCCAGAGCTCAATGTGTGGGTGGTTATACGTGTGGGTGTGTGAGGATATTAATTTCTTTAATTCTGAAATTAGAAAATTCTTAAGTCATTTCCTCTTTCTCTTGCAAGAGCCCAGAACAAAATCCTGTTGTTGAAATCTCAAGATAATTGGGAGCTTTCTAAGTAGCAGAAGAATTGAACACCTGTCTAAATTCAAAACTGTTCTTTCTCCTTAGCCTCTGTCGCAGTGTGATCCTTTCTACCCAGCAGAGCCTGATAAATTTAAGACACCAGATTGCTTGTTTTCCTTAGAGCAAATGCCACCATGGCTAGTTTGGTCAGATGAGGAACTGAAGTAATCTCAACTGCCTGCTACTCCCAAATAGCTGTGAAAGGCTAAATTATCCTGACAGGGTTCCTATTTACGGCTCCAGCAGCTTAGCTAGACACTTCTTCAGGAGGCAGCTGAAAACAGTGGAGAGATAGAACACGGGCTTTAGAAACAATATCCCAGTTTGAATGCCATGTCTGCCACTTTTCTGACTAGTTGTGGTTATTTAAGCCAATTGCTCTCTCAGCATCAGATGAGTCATCTGTGAATGATTTTTGGTGAAATTAAACTCAATAAATCATGCAAGTTGTTTATTATACAAAGTACAGCCCTAAACTAGAAAGAGTAAACCCTCAATAAATGAAAGCACATTTTATTTAACCCAGGAAAGCAGCAGGCTAAGATCTTGCTTCAGTAGAGAGAGAGCAGTGAACTTGTTATGCAAAATATATTTGAATTTTATGAAACTTAAGTGAAAATATCCTGTAATATAATTTGGAAAAAAAAATCTCCCCTCTTTAATAGCGAAACATTTTTATTTAAAAATACTCAGATCAACTTAGAACAGGAGCTTGCATTGATCAGGTAAGTCCAGGGTTCCCAAACCCCAGGACATGGATGGGTACCAGTCCATGACCTGTTAAGAACTGGGCTGCACAGCAGGAGGTGAGCAGCTAGGGAGAAGGTGAAGCTTCATCTGTATTTACAGCCACTCCCTATCATTGGCATTACTACTGATCTTGCAAGAGACATCATTCACATGACTGCGCAGTAATAGGAGCAACGCCGCCTCTCAGATCAGCGGCGGTCTTAGATTCTCAAAAGAGCGCTGGACGCTATTGTGAACTGTGCATGCACATGCATCTGTGGAAAAATTGTCTTCACAAAACTGGTCTCTGGTGTCAAAAAGCTTGGGGAC
The DNA here is from genome assembly GCA_004027555.1 of Craseonycteris thonglongyai. Lineage (NCBI taxonomy): Eukaryota > Metazoa > Chordata > Mammalia > Chiroptera > Craseonycteridae > Craseonycteris > Craseonycteris thonglongyai. The sequence goes on from PVKE010014372.1 coordinate 23,141, forward strand.
CGCTGATAGAAGATCTCTGGAACATCGTTCCTTCTTTAATACAAAAAGCAAATTAGACTAGATTAGTATTATCCAATTGAAATATAATGTGAGCCACATATATAATTTGAAGTTTTCTAATAGCAACATTATAAAAATGAAAAGGAGCAGATGGAAAATTTAATATTATAGTTTACTTGATTTAACATTCTAAAATATTACCATTTCATCATGTAACCAATATAAAGTTTATTGAGCTATTTTGCTTTCTCTTTTTTGGTACTAAGTCTAAAATCACAAGTGTGTTTTATACTTTCAGCAAGTCTTTTTTTATTTTTTAAAGATTTATTTTATTGTTTTGTACAGAAACAAAGAGAAGGGGAGGGCCCAGAGCAGTCTCCATAGTTATATGTCATCAGTTTTCTACATGGTTTCATTCCACACAGGTGGGCAGGGGCTGTGCAGGGCAGGAACTGGGCTGGAGGCCTCCCACATGAAAAGCATGTCCCTGTTCACCATATGGATCTGCACGGGCTGGGGCCAGGATTCGATCCTCAGTCCCCAGGGCTACAAATCGAGCACTTACTCACTGAGCCATCCCGGCTCCCCCTCAACAAGTCTTAATGCAGATCAGCCACAGGTCAAGCAGCTAGTGATTCCTATACTGGACAGCCTGAGGCTAGATAATCTCTAAAGATCTTTCCATGTCTAACACTCTGTAGTATTGACTACAGATTGAGCCATTTGTTTTTCTGTTTTCATTGAATGCTATTTTCCATGAGCACATGTGTTTGTCATGTAGTAATAAATGAATCTGATTTAACTGAGTTAAAAATGAGAAAAGGACATTTGAATTGCTTAGCAACTGCTGAGTGGCAATATGGTCATATCTGTCCAGGCATCCATTCTGAGGCTAAGTGACAAATGTCCTTCTGTTATTCTTTTTGAAACTGAATACATTATAAATTATTGTATATAAATTAACACTCTGCCAAATTCTACTAATATATGTGTTGTCAATAAATTAAAATATTAGATGCCCCAGAATTATAACCTTTATCTATTTCTGCAAAGAATACGTTATTTGCTGAATGTGTATTCCTGTTACTTCTTTCATGTGATACAATTCTGTTTACATACTATCAATCACAGAATAATAAATTTATATCCAAACCAACACAATTTCTTTTCCTACAAGTTTAAAACAGAAACTATTTGACTATTTCATCAAGTAATTAACATCATGAAATTGTTTTCAATTGATTTCTTCATGAATAGACCTTATTTTTCATAAATTTTAGACATAAAAAAATTGAGCAAACAGTATGAAGAGTTCCCTATTACTCTCAAATACATACATTAATGATGTCCTCTATTATTAGCATCTTTACTAATATATTAATTGTGCATTACTATAGTACATTTGTTAAAATTAATGAAAAATATTGATACATCATTATGAAGTACAGTCAATAGTTCATTAAGATTTCTTCAGATTTTACCTAATGTCCTTTTCCTGATCTGGTTTTCCATCCAGGCTACCACAGTACATTTAATCATCATGCCTTGTTAGGCTCCTCATGGCTGTGGTAGTTTCTCATAATTTCCTTGGTTTTTAATTACCTTGGGAGATGACCTGGGCAGATATTTCACAGAATGTTTCCAGATTGAGATTTGTCTGATGTTTTTCTCACAGTTAAACTAGGGTTATAGGTTTATGATAGGTAAGTCACTTTCATTTTAATTTAGTTCAAAATATATTTTTGATTTCTCTAAAACTTTTTCTTGGACACTTATGTGAAAAACATTTGAAACTGTACTCTAGCATGTACCTACACTCTTAGAAAGAGTTCTGAGGTTGTGAATCCTTACCACCAGGAAATGAGAAGCCAGGCTGAAAGCCAGTGGTTTCAGTGAGAAAAAGAAAATGAATATAAATGATCTTTTTCTCATTAAAAGTAGTAAAAGAGGTACTTCTTGCTTATGGAATCACAGTATTATACTAACGATACTTTTACTATATGAAACACTTTAATCTCTAAAGTTAAAACAATGTATCACATTTTTCTTAAAAATTCTACTTAAATTGGATAATTTCCGTACCTAAAAATTCCAGGAAAGATACAAGATCTAAAGTGTATGATTAATAGAGTTTGTATTTTTATGCCTAGATTTCTTGAGTTATTTTTTTTTTAAGTTTGATATTGGCAACAGCAACCATAATTCTCCTTCATACTCAAATGCTTATATATGAGGGCTGTCCAGAAAAAAATCCAGCCATACATGATACTATTTTTCATATTACATGGCTGAATACTTTCTGGACAGCCTGTGTATATATATTTTTCTTTTTGCAGTTAGCTTTGATGTGTGAATATATACAAAATAGTTATTCTAGCCATATTACTAGGCACTCTCCTTAGCTATAACAAGAAATTAGGAATTCTGAAAAATTATTTTCACCTTTAAACCAATTAGTTATATGAATAAGGCAAGTAAAAATCAATCAGCTCATATTCTGGAAAAAGAGGTAAGACTAAGTTTCTTTTTTCCCAAATGTAATAGGTACAAACTGAATCCCATTTCTGCCTCAAGAAAATAAATTCTTTACTAGAGTCACTATCATCATCATAGTTAGCATTTATTGAGCATTTGCTACATGTCATTATCTCATTTGACCTAGATAACAATCCAGTGAGATGAGCATTAAGTTCTTGCCCTTTCACAGATGAGTAAACTGAGGCTTAGTGAAGTAAAATAGCTCACTATCCCAATTCATACAACCAGCAAATGAAGGCATCAAGATTGGAATGTAGGCCTTCTGATTCATCATATAGTAGAGTATTTCATTAAGGGTCAGAGTAGCTAGTAAAATACCATAAAAACAAAATAAAATGTACGTTTTCAACACTAGCATAACAAAAACTATGCCATTTTCTCATTTGGGTAGCTAAATAATAGAAATTCTATTTTGTAAAGTTCTAAACAATGGAAATAAATACTGTATCATCATGCGTAGTATGGAAACAATCCTGCCTATCACCTGAGGATTCATAATTGGCAAGCAGTGTAAGAAAAAGTTGGATCAATATAGTGGGACTAGATTATACAGGACTTTGAAGTCTAAATAAGCTGCTTCTTGATGTGTTAGAAAGCAGAACACCTTTGAAGGTTATGGAAGAAAATGACATGCCCTTCTGAATGGGGTCCCTAAGACAAGATAAGATTCAGTTTGAGAATTAACAAGTAGGAGAGAATTTGTTTGTATATGATATCTGGGTATTCATTTAGTAAACATTTATAACAAATAATACGCTAGAAGCACACTAAACAAAGATACCTCAGATACCATCCTGATTGTCAAGCAGGTCATTGCCCAGTAGTAGGAAGAAGTCAAACTAAAGAGGAGAAAAAGTGTCTTGGTGCTTTGTGCTGTTGCCACAGAAATCGGGGGAAGTGTTAACTAAAATGCTAGAAACAGGAAGCAGTCTAGAATAAGTGTTCTAAAAGAAGTGAATGTCACAGGTAGAGAGTCAAATCACAGTGGTCACTTAGGAAGGTAAGAGAATTAATTCAGAAAACAGACTAAGACAGGTTTTGATAAGAGATCATCCAGGAAATACAAGCAATAAGCTCTTTTCTATCCCAGGCATAAATAATCAGGGAAGCTTCTCAGACAAGTGCCCCTGTCTAGCTAACCCTGACTGCATTAGTGATAATGCCTCATCTGATCATAATAGAGACATTCTGACTAGGCGGCACAATAAAAACTGGTTTCTTCAAATCTGAATATCAAACGTTAAATAATGCTAAGAATTCTTAATAATTTATTAGGTGTGACTGTAATATTAGGATTTGAAATATCTGTTAGACTTTGGAGACCCCAGATAGCTCAACCATGAGGCCTGGGGATCGAATCCTGCCCTGGCCAGTGCAAACCTATATACTGAACTGTGGCACAATTGGTAACCGCCAAATGGAAGTGAAGGTTCTTGCCTCCCATGTGGGAGGCCCCCAGTTTGGTTCCCACCTTGTGGAGCCCCATTTCCACCTGTGTGAAATGAAACTATGTCACAACTAACGATGTACAACTATGGAGGCTGCTCTGGGCCCTTCCCCCTTCTCTCTCTCTCTCTCTCTCTCTCTCTCTCTCTCTCTCCCCCTCCCCCCTCCCCCTCCCTCCCTCCCTCCCTCCCTCCTTCCCTCTCCTTCCTTTCTCACCTTCTCTCAAACAATGAACTAAACACACACACACACACACACACACACACAATAGATTTAAAATATCTGTTAGAAAGAAATGGTAACATGTTAACAGGTATAATGCCTTAACATCAAGGATTTGCTTTAAAATATTCAGAGTGAGAACAAGACAGAAACAGAGAATAAGAGAAAGAGAGAGAATGAATTAGTTTAGGTGAAATAAGATGATTGACAAAATATTGAAGAGTAATGAAACCAGGTGATAGATAATAGGGGTTGATTGTATTATCCTTTCTATCTTTATGGTGTTTGAAGCTTTCCACAGTAAACAGTTGATAGTAGTTTCAAGTTTATATGCTTATTAGTGACAAAGTTGGGTAACTGTTATCTCAAACAGTAGGGGTCCGCTCAAGTTTCCAATTCAGGAAATGAAATCTGTTTGTATACTATATTTCTTTTGACATTTAATATTATTTTATATTTATTTCAGATATAGAGCATAAGGGTTAGACATTTATATAATTTAAGAAGTGATCCCCTGACTAATCTAATACCCACATGGCACTATATATAGTTATTACCATATTATTGATTATAGTTCCTATGCCTTTTTTTTAAATTGTTAAATTTATTGGGGTGACATTGGTTGATAACTACATTGTTTCCAGGTGTACAATTGTACATTACATTGACTATACATTGAATTATATTCTCACCACCCAGAATCAGCCCTCTCTCCATCACCACATATTTGATGCCACCACCCTCCACCCCCCACCCCCCCGCCCAGTTCTCCCACTCTTGACTTTATATCCCAACGACTAGTTTGTAACTACCAATTTGCACTTAACCCCACCACCTTTTTTCACCCAGCTCCCAAACCCCTTCCCATCTATTACCCAATAAATCTAGAACCCGTCTGACACCATGCATATTTATTACAATATAACTGACTATATTCCTTATGTTATACAGTACCTCCCCATGATTACTGTGTAACAACTAATTTGTACTCCTTAATCCCTCCCCCTTTTCACCCACTTCTCAAGCCCCCTCCTGTGTGTCAACCATCAAAACGTCTGTATCTATGAGTTTATGTTTTGTTTGTTTTGTTCTTTAGATTCTACATATAAGTGAAATCACATTGCTTCTGTCTTTTTGTGTCTGAAATTTTCCACTTAGTATGATACCCTCCAGGTCCGTCCATGCCACTGCAGATAGTAAGGCCCCATGCCCTTCCATTGCCAAGCAATATTCCACTGTATACATGTACCACCTATTCTATCCATTCATCCATCAATGGACTCCCAGGCTACTTCCACATCTTGGCCATTGTAAATAATGATTCAGTGAGCATATAGATGCACATGTCCCCCTGAAGTTACATTTTGGGTTTCTTTGGAGAAATACTCAAAAGAGGGATTATTGGGTCCTTATCTCTTGTTTTAGAGGGGTGTCCAATCTTTTGGCTTCCCTGGGCCACATTGGAAGACAATAAAGTATTGTTTTGGGCCACACATAAAATGTACTAACAATAGCTGATGAGCTTTAAAAAAACTACAAAATCATCTCATAATGTTTTAAGAACATTTACAAATTTGTGTTGGGCCAATATTGAAAGCTTTCCTGGGCCACAAGCAGCCAGTGGGTGGCAGGTTGAACAAGTTTATTTTAAATATTTTATTTATTTATTTATTTATTTATTTTTGACAGGGAGAGAGAGAGATACAGAGACAGAGAGAGAACTGAACTGGGGGAGCTCCCAGTTCAGCATATGGTTCCGCACGGGCCGGGGCCGGGATTCGATCCCCGGTCCCCGGCGCTGCAAAGTGAGCGCCTAACCCACTGAGCCATCCCGGCTTCCCCTGAACAAGTTTATTTTAAAATCTATTTTGGCTGGTATAAGTATTGTTACCTCAGACTTTTTTATTTGATTGGTTTATTTATATTTTTATAAAATATGTTTTTCCCATCCTTTACTTTCCATCTGTTTGCATCTTTCAGACTGAAATTAGTCTCTTGTAGGCAGCATAAAGGGTCTTGTTTTCTTTTGAGCCACCCTATCATATAATTGGAGCATTTAATCAATTTACATTAAAAGTAATTGTTAGATATGTAGTTATTGCTGTTATATTATTCATATTTTTTTATTTTTTTTTTCTTCTTAAAGAAGTCTCTCTGACATTCCTTGTAACACTGGTTTGGTGGTGATCAACTCCTTAACCTTTTTCTTGCCTGGTAAGATCTTTATCTGTCCTTCTAAGTGATAACTTTGCTGGGTAGAGTACCGGTAATCTTAGTTTTAGGTTCTTGCATTTCATCAATTTGAATGTTTCTTGCCAATCCCTTCTGGCCCACAAGGTTTCTGTTGGGAAATCAGCTGACAGTCTTATGGGGCTTCCCTTGTAGGTAACTAGCTGATTTTCTCTCACTGTTTTTATAATTCTCTCTTTGTTTTTAACCTTTGGCATTTTAATTATGATATGCCTTCATGTAGGCCTGCTTGGGGTCCATTTTGTTTCAGACTTTCTGCACTTCCAGGGCTTGTATATATATTTCCTTTACCAGGTTAGGGAAGTTTTCAGTCATTGTTTTTTCAAATAGGTTTTCAATTCTTTGCTCTATCTCTTCTCCTCTGATACCCCTATAATGCAAGTGTTGGTACACATAATGATATCCCAGAGACCCCTTAAATTATTCTCATTTTTTTGGATTCTTTTTCTTTTTGCTGTTCTGACTGGGTGTTTTCTGTTACCTCATCTTCTAAATCATTGATTCGATCCTCTGCTTCATCTAATCTACTGTTGATTTTCTCTATTCTTCATTTCAGTAATTGTATTCTTTATTTCTGTTTCTTTTTTATGTTTTCTATCTCCAATTTTATGTTTCTAGTCTCTTTGTTGAAGTTCTCCCTAAGATCACAGAGCATCCTTACAACCAGTGTTTGGAACTCAGCATCTGGTTGATAGCTTTTCTTCATTTTACTTAGTTCTTCTGGAGCTTTGTTTTGTTCCTTTATTTGGTACATGTTTCTTTGTCTCCCATTTTGACTGTCTCCCTGTGTTTATTTCTATGTATTAGGTAAGGCTCCTATGCCTCCCATTCTTAGTAGAGCGGCTTTATGTAGCAGGATCCTATGGGACCCAGTGACATGGTCTCTCTGGTCACCAGAGCTTGGTGCTCTAGTCATATTTCTTGTATGGGTTGTGTGTGCCCTCCTGCTGTAGTTAAGCCTTGGTTGCTGTTCGCATATCAATGAGAAGGATTGATCCTCAAGCTGACGAATTGTGGAGGAGCTGTGCAGAGCAGTGTTCGCCTTAGTGAAGCTCTGGTGTCTGCCCAGTCTGCCCTTTGGGTGTGTTGTCCTGGCAGGTGGCTAGTTGATGCTCTGGCTTGATCTGAAGCTGGCCACCAGGCATGTCAACCCTGGGGCCCCCTAGGAGGGGACCCACTGCCAGCCAAGTTTAGTTATAGCTAGTACCCTGCCCAGGGCTACCTGGTATGAGTCACAAAGCAATGTGCAGATGGCTGTTGCTCATACGGGGCTTGAAGGTGCCTTGAGAGGCCAATTTGCAAGCTGACATCAGCTGTCACTAATGCTGGGCTTAGGCTCAGCCAGAGGTATGGAACATGCTGAAACCAGATGTGGTTTGCTTGGATTTTGTGAATCTTTGAAAGATTTTGTGAAAGTCTGCAGCATGATCCAAGATAGGTTGTTTGTAAGAAAAAGCCACTGGAAGCAGCTTAGGTGGGCCTGACAATTGGGTTGGGTGCTATCTCAGGGAATCATTAGGGCAGGGCAGACAAAAAGTGATAGCCATTTTGATAGAGTCGCACATGGTGGCTGCCTATGTTTGCATGCAAGGGGTGGGAAGGCTCTGAAAAGACACAATGGCTTCTGCCAGCTTCTCTGTCTGAGAGAAAGCTGCCCCTCCAGCCCTCACCCTAAAGCTGGGAAATTCAGTTCCTCCTCATATGTCCCTGGAGACTTTTAAGACGCTGCCCCAGTGCTGGAGTGCAGAGTGAGTCTGTAAGTAAGTCTGTGCGTGGGCCTGTTAGGAGGTTTGCCTGGGAGTGCAGCCACCCTAGTCTCACTCAGCCACAACCTCTGGTGGTATTTTACAGTCAGAAGTTATGGGGACTTCTGTCCCCAGTAGAAGAACCCTGGGCTGTGGAGCCTGGTGTGGGTACTGCTCTAGTGGGGCTTCTGCAGCCAAGATATTCCTCCCAATTTGTATAGGTCACATGTGGGTGTGGGACCAGCTCAATTCACATCCCACTCCTCCTACCAGTCTTGAAGTAGCTTGTTCTTCATGTCCTTAGTTGTAGGGCTTCAGTTTAGCTAGACTTAAAGCGATTCTCAGTGATGGTTGTTCTGTATTTCAGCTGTAATTGATGTGGTGCCAAGAGGAGGTGACCATAGCATTTACGTATGCTGCCATCTTGACTGTAAAAAGAATGGAAATGAAATCTTATTTAGGATTTCAGTAAACAACTATTGTAATTAAGAATACCTATTTTTGATCCAAATTAGAAAACAAACTGTAGTTAATTCTTTGGTATTTGGATGTCTTTAGAGTCAAATTATATAAAATTCTTATATGTAAAACTGAGGAGGAAAAGGAAAATTTTGAAAAATTATTTTACTCCAATATTCTGTTTCTAGTCCCAGTGGGAAACTAAAATAAGGAGAACACAATTTTCAAATCATTAATTCAAGGAAGTTCTTCAAGCTTCTTTCTCAAAATGAATGTGAATTTATTCTGAATTTAACCCTATTCCTACACTTCTTAATCTTCACCCTTGGACCATGGATTGGTGGCATTAAGTACTTATCTACTTACAGTTTTCCATTTTGGTCTCAGCAGAGAAAGATGGATCTGCTGCTTCTACATTTTGAAGTATTTTCTTCATTTCTGTTGCTTTTCCCAGAGACCAGGGCTTACCATCACTGACTTTTCTTCTAGACAGGATGGATACTGGATTGTGGAGTACCTTCAAAGAAAAGCAGTTGAGAGAAATGTGATATGATTATGAGAGAAATGAGAAATGAGATAAAGGGTATGCATCCATTTTAAGCGGAATAATTTGGGGGATCATTTGGGAGCCACATTAGTGGACTCCCATCCTTGTTTGTCCTACAAAGAAAGATAAATTGGGGTAGAAAGATGAGGATGCGTGTTGGGTCAACTGGATATTATCAGAACCTTTTAGTTTATTCAGAAGCCACTTCCTCTGGTTCTTGTAAGAATGCCTTCCTCTTAAATGCCTCAGGAAGCTTCCAGCATGGGCTGAAACTAACTAAATAAAAAAGCTAGGCTTGGGCTGGCTGCTGGGGACCCTTTCCCGAGTGTTTGCCTATAGCAGCCATTTGTTGATACGTGCTGTGACATCAGTATTTAAGGTCTCTCCTCCATGGTATTGTGGAGAAGATAGATATCCAAGCTTGTCATCTTCTTGAAGATGCAGAACTGGTACAGAAAGAACCTTAGAAATTAAAAATACAGGATATTTAACAAGGTCATGGTCCAGATGAATGGTTAGGCTGAGAATGCTATGGCAATACAGTGGAGAGTTAGGGAATATCCATAGATCTGACTGATAAAGAAACAAAAATAGTGGTTTTACGGCCCATAGACTTGAGTATAAAATCTGGCTTCCCTACTTTGTGACCATGTGACCTTGAGTAAGTCACCTAACCCTTCTGTGATATATATATATATATATATATATATATATATATATACACACACACACACACACACACACACACACACACATACATACATACATACACACATATACATACACCCACACATACATACACACATACATACATATACATATACATATACATATATACATATATATACATATAATCTGCATGGTCTAACAATAATTATGCTTTCAGGTACTTACACAGTAAATTGTCTGGTATAGAGCCAAACATATAGTTAGTCTTCAATAAATGATAGCCAGCATTATTAATCAATGTACTGTAGTGAACTTTCTTATTTCTTAATTGCATATAAATTAGATATATGACTATTCTGAGATAGTTTGGAATTCCCTTCTCCTAAAACCCTGGGGGGTTTTAAATTCTTGTACTTTGTAAATGTTCCAAGATATTATTTTTTCAGATTCTAGAAACTGCCTCTGATAGAACTGTTATAGATTGATTCCCAGGTCAGAAATAAACTCTTGAGACTGAAGTCTACCAGTAATGCGACTGCTTCACTGCATATGCTGGCAATGATTCCTTCCCAGAAAGGCAGCATGGTGCTATAGGACAAGCTCTACCACTTCTCTAAAGCCTTAACTTCCTCTTGTATGACCTGGGACCAATAACATCTGACTTTCAAGGTTCATGGGAGGTTTGAATGAGTATGGTCTGTGAAAAGCATAAAGATGTCCACATTTCCATCACAGGCGCTTAATAATTGTTAGTTCCTTCCATTCTCTTGCATTCCTACTCTTGTGCTTCAGCTGCAGAAACTGTAAAATAAAGGGGATGGACTTCGTAACTTTTAAGACCCCTCACCCCACCTCAGCCCATAACTGAATAGTTGTCAAATAGCTACTTACAGCAAAGGTGACCTTGTCATCAATAACAGTTTGCCGCACAGAATGTCTGGCTGTTAATGTCTCCCTGTCTATTTGTAATGCATTGCTATTAAGTTTCAGTATCATTTTTTCTTGTCTTGCCTTTTTTTCCTCTGGCCTTTCATTAACATTATTCACTTGGAGATAGTTAATGTAAATCAAATTACTCTCATTTGGCTTTTTACCAAGCTGTGATGCAAATTTATTTGTCTAACTGTGGTCTTATATTTTTTAATTCAGACCTTAGTAAATAGTAGGTACATGTTTAATCTCCTTTTGTAACTGATATGCAAGACAACTTGACTAGCATGTTTCTCATATTAATGTTCATTTGACAAGTCTTCAGACAGCTTCCTTTTCACCAACGTTCAGTATTATTTCAATCTTTTCTTGAAACAGCTTTGTATTTTGCTTTTGATATCTGCCTAACTAGTCAATATAAGCTTCATTACCATTGGCAATTAACTGCAATTCCTTCCAGCATATATAGCCAAATCAGCATGTATGGTCAATCATCAAGAACTAATTAGAAGTATCTGCTGCTTCTGGGGCTCCAATCTGCCATTTTTGGTTAGTGATTAATTGTGGAAAATTGTTGTTAGGTTTCTGATCTGATGCAATGTGATTTTATTTGCCTCAGATCTCTTCTAGACAAGCTGTTTGGTTCACTATTCATTTGGATTGTGGCAAAATGTCCCAAGGCCAGCCCTGTGACTTTGTAATCATATTCCTTTCACCATCACTGAATCCTACAAGCCCACTCATACTGTAGGAGCCCACGAAATAAGAGACAGTTCTTCAAAGTGGCCACCACTGAGAAAGCCCAGACTCCGTCCTTTCCAATCATTCTGAGCATACCCAGCAGCGGAGAGGCAAACTGGCATGGCAGGTAAAGTATGTACCGTATTTTCTGGCGTATAAGACGACTTTTGAAATGAAAAAAGTCAACCAAAAATCGGGGGTCGTCTTATACGCCGAGTATATCCCGAAAAACATCTCGATATGCCGCTAAACGAATTTTCCAACTCGATCCCGCACCAATCACTGCAAGGCTGCTCGGACCGCCTCTCTAACTCAGCCAATCCAAGCAGGCTTTTTATGCATGCAAATTATACATGTTCTGTACCCGAAGCTACACTGTGTTCTAGTA